>JAGMWU010000043.1:843880-853945 GCA_018697195.1 Certhia americana
CCCTCTGTGCCCCCTCCTCTGCCTCGACCTCAGCAGTGCCTGGGCTGGACTGAGGAATGGAATTTTATCTGGGATTCTCTGACCCCTGAATCCCTGCAGGTGCTTGGAAAACAAACTCCAGAGCTTGGAGGGTGTTGAATGTCCAGCTGGAAACACCTCCTGACCAGTGAATGTCCAGCTGGAACTGGACACTCCTGACCACTGAATGTCCAGCTCTGGGGGTCATCAGGGGCTTGGAGGATGGGACAGGTCCCTGCTCACATCCTGGATATCCTGGGATTGGGATGCGGGAGGAGAATGGAGAGGGGCTGAGGGGCTCCCTGCCTTGGAGGTGGGCATGGACCCGGGGTCACCCCCTGGATGGGAGGGTCAGGTCCATGGGAGGCTCAGATCCATAGGATTTTGAGGCTCAGCTCCATGGCAGGCTCAGATCCATAGGATTTTGAGGCTCAGCTCCATGGCAGGCTCAGATCCATGGGATTCTGAGGCTCAGAACTATGGCAGGCTCAGATCTGTGGGATTCTGAGGCTCAGCTCCATGGAAGGATTGGATCCACATGATTCTGAGGCTCAGATCCATGAGATTTTGAGTCTCAGATCTGTGGGAAGCTCGGCTCCATGGGATTTTGAAGCTTAGCTCCATGGGAGGCGCAAATTCATGGGATTTTGAAGCTCGGTTCCATGGGATTCTGAGGCTCAGATCCATGGGAGGCTCAGCTCCATGGGATTTTGAGGCTCAGCTCCATGGGAGGCTCAGCTCCATGGGATTTTGAGGCTCAGATACATGGGGAGGCTCAGATCCACAGGATTTTGAGGCTCAGTTCCATAGGATTACCCCGATGCCAAACACGCTGTCCGAGCTTTTCCCTAAATTTGATCAGCCCTGCCCTTGGCGCTGGCCCCGCTCTGCTCCCCGAGCCAGAGGTGCCGCTGCTCTCCTGCCTGATTCTTTGCATGGGAAACACAGCGAAATTCCGCCTTTGTGGTGGCTTCAAATGGGAATTTTTTTGGCATCAATGTCGCGTCTCCAGCTCTGGCTGCTCCTCGCTGCCAGCGCTGTAATTTGTGTATTGTGGTGCCGGTGTCCCGCTGACCGGGACGGGAATTGCTGTCTGGGGAAGATTTCCCTCAATTGTCATGTAAAACATGGAAAGCAAAGAAATTGGCAGCTAAAATCGCTAAAATGCCACTGCTGCCTCTGCAACCCTTGAGAAGTTGCTCTTTGTAATTCAGTCTGGGGAGGAGGGGATTGAAGGGTTGGGGATTTTTGGTGATGTGGAATAGGGAAAGTCAGGTGGATTTTAATCCTTTTGTGGGAAACGAATCTTTCATTGAGGTATAAATATTTGTGTTTTGGTAGTAAACCACAGATCTTCAGGAAAAAGGGGGACAAATTCTGCTCGGCTCCACAGCTTCAAGGGAGGAAGGATGGGGAAACATTCCCAGAAAAAAAAACCAAAAAAACCTTTACTTACATTGAGTGATTTTTCTTGGGTTTCCTTGCCTTGTTGGGGTTTGTGGGTTTGTTTTTCCCGTCGGGAATGGAACAGCCTGGGCTGCTGGAAGGTTCCAAACCCGTGGAATGAGAGGATCTTGGAGGTGCCTTCCCACCCAAAGCATTCCATGATTCCTGGTGATGCTGTGTGGATTTGAAAGCTGCTGTGCACAGAAATCCCTCGCTGCCCAGAACCCCCCTGGAGAATCCAGCCTGGGAGCAGGGTGGGATGTGGGAAGGGCAGGAATTGTTGTGTCACAGCCCCTCGCCCTCGCTCTGCTGGAAAACCCCGTGGATTTGTTGTGTTTTTATACCTCTGCTCCATCATTTTTCATGTTTAGTCGCTCCGGCGAGGCGCACGCCCTCCTTGGCAATTAATTGTGGTTGTTCCCTGTGAGTTCCTGAACAAAACTATCTTTATTAGGATTCCAAGCGTCCAAAAGCTTTGCAGAACTGCTGGGATCCTGCAGCACACGCTGGCCTTTAATTACATCCCCCAGACAGGGAAATTTATTAGCGGAATATACTCAATAAGTTATTTAAAGCGTGTAACACACGGCTCTGCTTTGCTATTTACTTTTGGGGGCAAAAAATGGGGATTTACATTGGAATTTGGATGGAACCTGAGCAGAATGAGGGGGGTTTGTGGGGAGCACCCCCTGCAACCCCCTCAGTCCTGCTGTGAGTGGGGAGAAAATGGGGCTGGGAAGGAGGAAAATGCTGCTGGAGGGTGGGGATGGGATGGGATAATGGGATGGGATAATGGGATGGGATAATGGGATGGGATAATGGGATGGGATGAGATTCATGGGATGGGATGGGATGGGATGGGATGGGATGGGATGGGATGGGATGGGATGGGATGGGATGGGGATGAGGGTAGGAATGGGGATGGCAGCAGCTCCACAGCCCATCTGGCATTTCCACAGCTCTGTCCCTGCACTCCAGAGCCCCTTGGAACGCGGGGCTGTGTGACACCGTGGGACTGGCAGGGAACTGGCACCTCTACTGGAGCAAACCCCAGAACCAGCTTTACTTCCCTGCTGGAACAATGCAGCCATATGTGCTGCTCCTCATTAAAGGCCTTTTTATTTTATTTATTTATTTATTTATTTTCTGTGAGGAAACCACGGGCAGAACGAGCGTGGAAGCTGACATAATTAAAGGCTTCTTTTTCCCCAGCCGTGGTGCTCCGGCCTTTGAAGAGCTCAGGGATCCCGGAGGAATGCTCTGAACTCGGCAATATTTTGATAGCTGCAATAACATAATCAAAAGACGCTTTCATGAGGAGAGCACCTTGTGTGCATTGCGGCCACCCCGCTCCCCCCGGCCCTGCTCTAATGGGGTCCAGAGCTCCTGTGCTGATGGGGAGCTCCCTTTGCTGCTGGGGCTGCCCCAGGGATGCTGCCTGAGCAGGGCTGGGATGGAACCTGAGCCCCGTGTGACCCCTGTCCCCTCACCACAGCCCTGGGGGTGACCCAGGATGGGCTGGGGGTGACCCAGGATGGGCTGGGGGTGACCTGGGCAGAGGGGGCTGCAGCCCCAGCCAAGGTTCTGAGCCCTCCAGATGGCTGCACACAGCTCCCCTCTGCTGCCTGAGAGGCAACCAGCTTGTTTTTTCATCCTGAAATCCTCATTAAAGCACTTTAATATCTCCCTGACTCTCGGAACTGGCTGGGCTGTGGGCAGGAATCCGGGATCCATTGAAATTCCCGGTTTGTTCCTGGGATTCCCCTGCTGAGCCCCGGCTGTGTCCATCCACCTGAGTCCTGGCAGGCTGGGAGTGAGGAAATCTGGGAATCAGTTCCTTGATCATCAAGCTGGAATCATTAAGCTTTAATCAGGCCAAATGAGGGGTTTGGATCCTGCTGCTGCCTGGCACCAGGTGCTGCTCAGAGGCAGAGCTGGCCCGGGGCTCTGGGGGGCTCTGTGGGCACGGGGTCACCTCTGTGCCCTGCACTGGGATCCCTGTCCCCACTGGGAACAGAGCCATGGGCACAGTGCCACCAGTGTCCCCTGCACTGAGACCCTGCGGCTTTCTGGGCACATCCAGGAATGGTTTGGGTGGGAAGAGACCTTAAACCCAGCCAGTGCCACCCCTTCCACCATTCCAGCCTGGCCTTGGGCACTGCCAGGGATCCAGGGGCAGCCACAGCTGCTCTGGGAATTCCAGCCCAGCCCATCCCCGCCCTCCCAGACAGGAATTCAATCCCAATATCCATCAAAATCTCCACTTTTCCACTCTGAAGCCATTCCCTGTGTCCTGTCCCTCCATCCCTTGTCCCCAGTCCCTCTCCAGCTCTCCTGGAGCCCCTGGAAAGGCTCTGAGCTCTCCCTGGATCCTTCCCTTCTCCAGGTGAACATTCCCAGCTCTCCCAGCCTGGCTCCAGAGGGTTTCCAGCCTTGGAACAGCTCTGGGACCTCCTCTGGAATTGCTCCAGCAGCTCCAGGTCCTGCTGGTGTTTCTCACAGCACCTCAGGCCCCATCTTTGTGTGAGGATTCTCCCCCTGGAGTTTTGGGGTTGGTACCCACCGGAATTCCCTTCCAGCAGCTCTGCATCCCCACAACACTGAGTGTGCCTGGCACGGGGAACAGCCACCAGCACTTTTGTCCCCAGCCAGGTCTGAGGATTCTTCTGGATCTCTGGGCACCAGCCTGGGTTGGTACCACTGTCTGAGGTTTATAAAATATATTTTTGTGTTTGTGTCTCCGCTGATCAGCTGTTTACCACTGACCCGAGAATGTACAATTTTGTTTCCCCCAACCAGAGATCTTGAAGGAATAGGTCACGAGGCTTTTCTTCTGCTGTCTTCATTATAGTTTATTGTTTCTGATCGTTACATTCTGTTCCTGACCTGCAGAGCTCTTCCTAGCCGGTCAGTTCAAGGCACAAATCCCAAAAAGCCCCACACACACAGGGTGGTGTGGGCATTTATACTACAATCCATGTAATCAGTATTTATAATTCTACTCCAATAACTATTATCTATATTAGAAAGTTAGACTCTATTCTAAACCAACTCTAATGTGCCACCTGACTGCAGAAGATGGAGCAGGTGAGGAAGAAGAAGAAACCCAAAAGCCATGTGCTTCCTCCGTCCTGCCATCACCTGTCTGCCATCCTAAAAACCCCATAAATCTAAAATTCTCACCCTGTGATAAAACTACACACTATTCTACTGTCTAATACCCACTCTTGAAAACTCTGCTTCATTCCAGAGCCTAAAAGCCCTTTTTCCATGGACAAAGCTTAAAAACACTGTTTGCCAGAGATATTAAAATCTCTTAAACGTGCAAAGAGATATTTCTCATAATTCCAGCCTCCGACACCACCGGGTTTCCATCCCAGCCCTGAATCCCAAACCCTGGCACTCCTGGGGATCTCCGCTGCCATTTCTCTCACCACGCTCTCACCATCCTCTCCCAGCCACATCACATAATGCAACTTCTGTGACCAGATTATTATTTTTTTTTTTTCCTCCCTTTTTCTTCCCCCCCCCCTCCCTCCTCTTCCCTATTGTTTCTTGGCCAAGTTTTCTGAGGAGCCGCCTGAAAAGAGCAGCAGCTCCGGAGCGAGGCCGGGCTGCGGAGGAGGCAACGCGAGCAAAATCAACTCGACAAGTTTCTTCACAGGAGTCAGGGCGGGGGGCAGCTGGGCAAAAGCCAAACAAAAGCCCCCTCCAAATGTCTGTTTTGATTGGAGCGGGGTTTCCCTGGAATGCCTCAGCATCACACGGAGGAACAATGCGGCAGGAGGGAGGGAAAGGTGGATTCGATTCGGGAGGAGGTTTGAGCCCAGCGCAAAAAGAGCTGAGCTCTCTTAGGTCTGGGTTTGCAGCCGGGATGGGAACTGCCCCTATGGATATGGGAATGGGGTTTGGAGGAAGGGTTGGGCACCCCCTCCAGCTCCTGCTTCCCAGGGAGCTGCTCCAGGGCTCTGGGGAACGCTGCCAGAGAGGGAAGATGGAAAGAAATGGGGTTGTTTCATCTGGGAATGGGAAAACAGCGGGACTGAGGGGAGTTTGGGGGTGCTGGGGTAAAGGGAAGGGGCTGATGTGGTTCCTGTGCTGCCCTGGCTCTGGGAAACTGCCCCATCCCAATCTCTGGGATACTGGGAAGTGCCCAAATCCCCATTTCTGCCCCAAACTCCTCAGCTGTGGCAGCCACCACGGCTCTGGCACTTTCTGAGGTCGTTTTTGGGGTCGTTTCTCACAGAGGGTAAAACCCAGGCAGGAGTTTTGCCCTGCCCAGGCTGCAGGTCAGGCTTTACCCCAGCTGATCCCTTCAGAGCGAGGGGGCAGAGGCAGGGAGGGCACAGCCGGTGGGTTTGGGAAGGATTTCAGTCTCAGGTTTGCTTAGATCTGGGATTTATCAACTGTGTCCCCAAAGTCCTGTCCTTGGCATCCTGCATGGAGCTGTTCCTGTGGGATTTGTTGGCCAGGAGAGACTCAGGGATGGTGACAGAGCAGGACCATCATTCCTGAGACACCTTCACACCCAAACTCCCTTTTTTATTCCCATTTCCTTTCCTTTACAGCTGCTGGAAGATGGTTTTGTTTAGGACCAGGAATTCCCACTTTGCCTCTTTTCCCCCTCCAAACCCACCCTTGCCTTCCTTTCCCTTCCCTTCATTCCTTCATCTTTTAATTCTCGACTCCTCAGCCGTACTGGCCACTTTAGCATAAGAAATGAAATTAATTCTCATGCTCAGGCTCCGAATGTAAATTCCTTTATTAATAATTGAAATGGATTTATTTATGCAGTTTGATATTTCTCAGGTTCAGGGAAGCAATTCATTTTTCTCGCGTTGATGATCAACAGACACCGTCATTAAGCTCTTTCCACCCCTCCCTCTCCATCCCCTTCTCCCATCTCATCCTGGTAAACAGATAAAAGCTGGGAGCCCGCTGGTCCTGCCAGGCTCCAGGGAAGATTTCCATGAGCTCATGGAAGTAAATAATTAATTGGACTTTATCTTCCATCGACTTCGGACAGTTCCTCCCCGGGAAAAGGGACGGATTCTCCCCCCAAGATGTTCCCCAGTCCCCACCACAGGTAGAATTCCTGCCTGGAGCCTCCAAGGAGAGCAGCAGCATCCTTGGATCCCCCGGAGAAGCTGGAGCATCCTGTGGGGACAGGGATGTGTTCCTGCATTTGGGAGAAATGGGGATGTGGGGGAATATTTTTAACAAGAACCCTGTGGGGTTTCCTTGGAATGAGGTGTCCCAAACCCAAAGCCTGAGCTCACCTGCAGCAGCTCCTGGCACCTGATTTTCATTCACCTGAGCCCTCAGGGCAGGGATAGCACAGAAAAACTGGGAGTGTTTGGAATTCCCAGCTGTTTCCTTGTGGTTTGGAGCCCTGGGAGATGAACTGAACTTTGGATCAAGGTGGATTTGATTTTTTTGGCCCTGCCTCATGCCATGTCACACCCCTGAAAGCAGCACTTCTTGTCCCAAATTGAGCCACGACCCCGATGGCATCGATGTGAGACCTCCGAGGCAGCAGGAACTCGCAGGATTTCCTGGCTGCAGCACGGGGGATGTGCTGGAAGTTCCCCTTTCATCCCGGGTTTGTCAGAGCCAGGAAGATCCGAGCCCATCCCGGCTCGAAGCTTTAACATTTCTCTTTTATCTCACTCTTGTGAGCTTCAAAGAGGCTGGGAAGCCAAGGAAAAAACCTTCCTGCAGCTGGGGATTATCCAGCCCCAGCTCTCAGCCTGCCCAGCTGCAATTGGATTATTTGGGATTTGGTGTGAGGGGGCAGAGCCAGGGAGGCTCCCGGGGTTCTGGGCACCCCAACACCAGGGAATCCAGGAGGTTGTGCAAACCTTCCCTCTGTGTCTGCCCATCCTGCACATCCTGATCCTGCAGGAATCCACAGGAAAATTCCTGAGGCCAGCAGAGCTGTGGGATCAGGGATGGGGTGAACAGCAGGAATGGCTCCCCACTGCCGGAGGGAAAAGGTTTTGGGGAGGAATTGTTTTCTGGGAAGGTGGCAGAGATTCCCCTGGATCCCTGGAATGTCCAAAGCCAGGCTGGACAGGGCTCGGAGCAGCCTGGAATAGTGGAAAATATCCCCTGGGACAAGATGGGCCCTTAAGGACCTTTCCAAGCCCAACCATTCCATGATTCCATGAAGATCTGCGGGATTGCTGGAAAAGCAGGAACCTGTCCTGATGCTGGCCCACATCCAGTGTCACCAGTGTCTCCAGTTTCCAGCCCGTGTGAGGATTCTCCTCCTGGAGGTTTGGGATTGGCTCCCTCAGGAATTCTGTGCATCCCTGAGCACCTCTCCAGGCTCAGTTCCTTCTGTGCACAATTCCAGTTCCAGTGTTTGATCATTAATTGCCAGCTGCAGGAGAGCAAAAACCTGGAAATTCCAGGGGGGAAATGCTTTAAAATGTGAATTTTACTGCAGAGAAACCTCTCTGTGAAGGTTTCCATGAGGTTCTGGGATGGAAATGCTTTAAAATGTGATTTTTACTGCAGAGAAACCTCCCTGTGAAGGTTTCCATGAGGTTCTGGGTTGGAAATGCTTTAAAATGTGATTTTTTGCTGGAGAGAAACCTCCTGTGAAGGTTTCCATGAGGTTCTGGGGTGGAAATGCTCTAAAATGTGATTTTTTGTGGCAGAGGAACCTCCCTGTGAAGGTTTCCATGAGGTTCTGGGATGGAAACCACGTCCTTATGGGGTCTGTGTTCCCAGCCAGGCTCTGGGCTGGACTCAGACATTTCCACACTTCCCTTCTCCATTTGCCTCTTGCTTGAATCCTTTCCCCAGCTTCCACAGGTCGAGTTGCACTCTTTTTTTTTTTTCAGGGTACAAATATTTTTGGGGTTGTTTTGAGGTAAATGATTCTCCTGGGATGCTGACAGGTGTCACTGTGGTTCGGTCCCATTTTTGTGGGAAAGGCTGAGCTGGTCTGAGCCTCTCCGAGCTCCCAGTGAGATATTTTCACAGGAGAAAATAAAAACTCGGTTTTCATGGCATCACAAAATCCCAGAGAAGTTTGGGTTGGAAGGGATTATCTCGTTCCAACCCGCCTGGGATGGACCCACAGAGGCTTTCAGTGACTTTTTAAAAAAGGTGTTTTGGAGGGAAATCCAGGCAGGGATCCCTGGAATGGTGGGGTGAGGGGAGCTAAGTGGTGCCGGGGACCCCCATCCACCCCAGCTTCCCCTTCACGGCGTTTTTTTAAATAATTCCCTCTCAAATTTATTGTTTTTTCTCAGTGGCAGGTGGGGAAATGCAGGGCAGCCCTGCCTGCAGCCCGGCTTCCCGGGGAAGCGGCGACGGACATTGATTTATGATCAAAAAGGGAAAAAAAGCAAAGCAGAATAAAAAGAATACTTAAGACTTAAAAAAGAGGGAAATCTCATTCCTTCCCGTGGAGGTGTTACCTGGGAATCTTTCATGTTAAACTTAAATGGAATTAAGAATGAAGAGGAGAGGGGGGGTGGGTGTGGAAATCACCCTGGGAGCTGCGTGATCCTTGTAGCCCTCGATTAAAATTAATCCTGGCATTGATCTGTACAATTTATTAATAGCTTGGCACGGCTGCCATAAACACCTCGCTCCTCTCTGGAACATCCCAGCCCCTGCCCCGTCCTCTCACCTCAGCCCTGGATTTAATAATTGATCCGAGCCAGCCCTGCCAAACCCCCAGAACCAATTAACCAGCAGCCCCCCTGACCCGGGCACTGCCTGCTGGGGAGAGGGGACGACACCACAGACTTGAAACGCCAAAAAAAAAAAAAAAAAAAAAAAACCCAAAAAACCCCCCCAAGAGCAAAGCCCTAAATCTTTTTGGCTGCCTGATTAATAATCCTGTCAGGCCTATCACAGGCACTAAACAGTAATGCTGGTTGCAGCTGAATTTTTTATACTTTCTATTAATCTTTAATGATAGCTTGGTCACCTAGTCTCTTTTATCTTGTCAGATAAATGTATGGTTAACAGGATAATGAGATTTCTGAGGCTCTGTTCCTGCTCACAGCCATGCAGCACATGGGGTGACCCCTGCCCCTGCCGGGGGAGCCGGTGGAGGGCATGGTAATTGCTGGATGTGCCGGGAATGGATTGGGAGCTGATGGATGGTTTAAACTTTGATTTGAGGTCAGCGGGTCCCTCAGCTCTGGAAGGCAACTGTGGTTTTATTACTTGCAGGATCTGATGGGGATGTAATTAGATTTAGCTATTGCTTTATTAATAAGTAATTGTTCCTACGATGGCTTTGGGTTGGCAAATGTATTCCGTGGATAATTCCGGGCATTGATAGGGATTGATTTATTTATTAATAAACGGGGAGGTGGGATGGCAAACGCCGGCGTGGGGCTCGGGTTGGTCGCTGCTCACGGAGGGAAGGCTGGGCGCCTCGTTAATTCCTTAATTAACCTAATTCTGGGAGCTGTGCACAGCCTGCGTGGGCTGGGATGGGCTGGGATGGGCCAGGATTTACTGGGATGTACTGGGATGTGCTGGCATGTTCTGGGATGTGCCAGGAAGTGCCTGGAAGTGCCACAAAGTGCCAGGATGTTCTGGGATGAGCTGGAATGTGCTGGGATGTTC
>JAGMWU010000043.1:860043-870923 GCA_018697195.1 Certhia americana
ATGAACTGCTATTTGTGTTTGGGGATGGTTTGGGATGAGCTGGAAGGAGATGGAATGGTCAATCCTCTCCTCAAAGCCAGTCTAGGCAGCACCCATGGGCCAGCAGAGCTGTGATTTGTGTGTGGGGCTGGTTTGGGATGGAATGGGATGGTGAATCCTCTCCCCAAAGCCAGCCCAGGCAGCACCCATGGACTGTTATTTGTGTTTGGAGTTGGTTTGGGATGATCTGGAAGCAAATCCCAGGATCTGCAGGAGAAGGGGAGGGCAGGGAATGTTTTCCATCGTGGCTGTTCCCTGATGTGCAGCCTGGCCTGGGAAGCAGAGCCAGAGCAGCTCCTGAGTGCTCAGAGGTGTCGTGTTCCAGTTAAACCCTTTTACCTTTTATTTAAAATTCACAGAGGCCTGACAGGGAGCTGGCAGCCGGGCAGAGCTGTGGGAAACACCACCCTGGAAATCCCGGGATTTCCTCTCCTCCTTCCACAATTAGTGCCCCTTTCCCTCCCACTAATTGGGGATGGGCAGAGCTGCTGGTGCTCCCTGGATCCGGCCCTCGCTGTGGGCACATCAAACCTTACAGATAAATACATTGATATATCAATATATATCAATACACTGAAATATCAATATATATCAATATACTGATATATCAATATATATCAATACACTGATATATCAATATATATCAATACACTGATATATCAATATATATCAATACACTGATATATCAATATAGATCAATACACTGAAATATCAATATAGATCAATACACTGAAATATCAATATAGATCAATATACTGATATATCAATATATATATCAATAAACTGACAGGCCTCAGCAAGTTTCCTGTGATGTCCTGCTGGGGGTAATTAATGGGCTGCAGGTGATAATAATAGTAATAATAATAATAATAATAATAATAATAATAATAATAATAATAGCGATTATGATGATATAAATATAAATATAAATATATATGCAAATTAAAAATAAAAAGAAAAAAATTAAAAATAAATAATAAATAATAAATAATAGACATAGATATAGATATTGATATAGGTATAAATATAGATATAGATGTAGATGTGTATATATAGATAATAATAATAATAATTAGATAAATATAAATGAAATAATAAATATAGCTATAGATGTAGATATATACAGATATAGATGTAGATATAAATGTATATATAATAATAATAATAATAATAATAATAATAATAATAATAATAATAATAATAATAATCTAATGCCTGGCCTCCCTGCTGTCCCAGCTCCGCTCTGTGTTTCCCCCAGCCCTGCCCGCTGCCTGGGTGGGGACAGATTAATGAATTAATTGGCTGGAATTGGTGGCGCTGGAATTCTCAGGGATGAGCTGCCGGGAGGCTGCTGCTGCTGCTGCTGCTGCTGCGGGCTTTGATCTCCTGTTCTCATTATCCAGGGCCGCGGGAACATCCCAAAAACACCCCCGAACTCCCCCTGGGATCTGGGAGGGGAGGGTTGGGAATATTCAGGATCCAGATGGAGCAGAAATGGGTGAGGCTGAGCATCCCTGCTGCTGCCAGGGGTGAGCTGTTATCCCCAGGGAATGCTCTGCCCACATCCTGGGATATCCCAGTGGGAATTACCCCAGTGGGAATTACCCCAGTGGGAATAACCCCAGTGGGAATTAACCCCAGCAGGAATTACCCCAGTGGGAATAACCCCAGTGGGAATTACCCCAGCAGGAATAATCCCAGCAGGAATTACCCCAGCAGGAATAAACCTAGCAGGAATAACCCCAGAAAGAATTACCCCAGACGGAATTACCCCAGTGGGAATTACCCCAGTGGGAATAACCCCAGCAGGAATTACCCCAGCAGGAATAATCCCAGCAGGAATTACCCCAGTGGGAATTACCCCAGCAGGAATAATCCCAGAGGGAATAACCCCAGTGGGAATTACCCCAGTGGGAATAACCCCAGAGGGAATAACCCCAGCAGGATTTACTCCAGCAAGATTTACTCCAGCAGGATTTACTCCAGCAGGAATTACTCCAGCAGGAATTACACCAGCCAGAACCTCTCTCCCCAAGCTTTTCCTTGCTCTCCATAACCTCTGGCACAGGCTGCCCTTGGAATGACACACACCTCGAGGGGAAAAGTGCCTGGGAAAGCTGAGCTGGAGCGTCCCAGGTGGGGCAGCATCGCCGGGAATTCCTGAGGGATGCAGAGATGCCGGCAGCACTTTCCCCACCCCAAATCCCGTTTCCTCGGGGGATCCTGGAGCAGAAAGCGCTGCCCATCCTTTTACCAGGGAGCAATCCAGGCTGGGCTCCTCCCGCACTCCCACGTTTGCCTTTCCTGCCTGCTCAGGGGGGAGAAAAATCCCTCTTAAATCATTCAGCGCCTCTCTAATGTATTCACAGTGTGGCCGACGGAACAAGATCTGAAACACTCCTTTTTTCCAGTCAGACTATTAACTGGTGACACTTTGACACCGCCAAGAAGTATGGCAGATTAAAAAGTAAAAACCGCACCGAAATCTAAGTGCCTCCACATAGTGCCGGAATAAAAATTGCTGTTAGGAGCATTAAAATAGAGCCCTTGTCAGGAGCGATGGATTCCAGGGACGTGCCTGCTGCTTCCCGTGCCTTCCCAGGGAACAGGAGACCGAGGATGCGCTGCCAGGCTGAGGCAGGGGGGTGAAGGCTCACAGGGAAGGGTTCAGCCTCTCCTCCCCCGGGAAATTGGGACCCGTGGGGTCTCGGGGTGTCCCTTTCATCTGCCCGTGACATTTGGAGTCCCCCCGGAGGCGGCTGGGGGATGAAAGCAGGAGATGAAGGAGCCGGCTTTTCTCGGCACCATTAATCATTTATCAGCTAATCAAGAACGCTCGCAGGAGATGAGGGGAGAGAGGAGCTCGTTCCTAATAGGAATTAGTTCGCTTACGGTTATTTTTTTCCCCCCCTCGCTCTGATTTCCCAAGGGAAGGAGGCTTGGGGAGGGCTGAATTTATCCCTTCCTGCTTCCCAGCACCCCGGTAGCCGGGATGGGCTGGCCTAGAAAATTCCTTGGGGTCTGCAATTCCCAGAGCAGGGAGAAGGGATCGCACCCAGGAGGGAGCAGCCAGGTAGAGACCGGGATGGACTGGCCCAGAAAATTCCTTGAGGATTGAAATTCCCAGGTCAAGGTGCAAGGATGGCACCCAGGAGGGAGCAGCCAGGTCGGGCTGTGCTCCCAGGGAACAGGGACAGGATCAGGACATTGTCCTAAGCTGCACCAGGGCAGGCTTAGCTTGGATATCAGGAGGAATTTCTGCTTGGAAGGGGTGGTTGGAACTGCCCAGGGAGATTTGGAGTCCCCATCCCTGGCACTGGGTGAAAATCTCCCCCTTCCTTAAGAGGGAGGAAGATTTCAACCCCTGAAAAGGTGAACTCGGCTGTCTGGAACTAAATGGAAATAAGGGCAAATAAATGACATTTTAAAAGCTCGTGGTGAGTGGTGATTTTGGAGCTCTCGGTGCCAGGCTCAGCTCTGCTGTCTCCTCGGGCAGACGCTCGCAGGGAGGGTTTAATTCTCCTCTAAATGCTGCAGATTTACAGCAGCAACCCCGCTCAGATAGGCAATAATACCCAGTTCTGCATTTCAGGTAAGGCTTTAAACGAAATTAAATCTCCTCAGTGTGGCTAATCAGAGATTAGCTTTGATCACAGCCTGTTAGCCCAGGCCAATCCCAGGGAAATCCTCGGGCAGCCCCAGCAGCGGGAAGGCTTCAAACTCCGAGAGCCCCAGGGCAGGGCAGAGGGGATTT
Source organism: Certhia americana (assembly GCA_018697195.1). Taxonomy (NCBI): domain Eukaryota; kingdom Metazoa; phylum Chordata; class Aves; order Passeriformes; family Certhiidae; genus Certhia; species Certhia americana. Next base: position 863,837 of record JAGMWU010000043.1, read on the forward strand.
TTCCACTCCGATTTTTAGATTATTTTTTTCTCCTCCATGCAGGGAAAAGTCTCTGTGGTGCACTGGGAATCTCCTGCTGCCCTGTGCCTGGTGGGCTCTGGGGTGAGATCCGAGCTCTCCCAGCTCTCAGCCTTCCCTCTGGGCCTTCCTGAATCTCCTGCATCCAAGGAAAGGGGGAAGATCCCTCCTGGAAAAGGGAGGAAAGGATGGAGCTGGTGATGGGGGAGCTGCTAGAGCTTGTAGAGCACCAAGGTGCTCGAGTTCACACTTGGCAGCTGCTATTCCATGGAATCCTGGGATGGTTTGGGTTGGAGACCTCAGAACTCATCTGTTCCATGGAATCCTGGGATGATTTGACTTGGAAAAGATTTCAAAACTCATCTATTCCAGGGAAACTGGGATTGTTTGTGTTGAGGGAGACCTCAAAACTCATCCGTTCCATGGAATCCTGGGATAGTTTGGGTCGGAGACCTCAGAACTCATCTGTTCCATGGAATCATGGCATAGTTTGGGTCGGAGACCTCAGAACTCATCTGTTCCATGGAATCATGGCATAGTTTGGGTCGGAGACCTCAGAACTCATCGATTCCGTGGGATTCTGGGATGGTTCATGTTGGAGGAGACCTCAGAACTCACCAGGAACACCTTCCACAGGCCGGGTTGTTCCAACCTTGGACACTCCCAGGGACAGGGCACGTGTAGGGAGTTCTCCCAGCCCTTTCCCTGGTTGGGAATTCCCTCCGGGGTTGTTCCCTTGCATTATTCACGGCCCAGTAGTGAACATCTGAGATCCCGGGCGCTGACCCGGAGCTGCCTTAGCAACAATTTCCTGCTGCCATCGATTTTGGGGATTGTGCGGTGTGCAGGAGCCCCGGGAGCATTAACCCAGCCTTGTTCCAGCACGGGCCGGCCCTAATGGGCCGCAATTACTCAGCGCTAATTGATCGGGCACGGCGGGGGGAGCAGCTCGGCGGGGTTTATGGCCGGGCTCGCCCTCGGGGTTCGGAATCATCCACTGTGATCCCTGCAGGGTTTCCATTAGCCCACCGGGATTTGGGGAGGTGTGGGGGAATTCCAGGGGGTGCTGAGGGGCAGAGTTTCTTCCTGCTCCGCGTGGTGTTAAGAAATCGGGAATGGCAGGGGGAGATCAGCCCTGGGGGTGCCAGGGAGCCCCAAAAGTGCAGGAGCTGTGCTCTGCTCCCCAGCCCCGGGAAGGGTTTGGGGATAGCTCTGCTTGTCACAGGAACACAAAATCCTGGGATGGGTTGGTTGGAAAGGAGTTTAAATCCCACCCAGTGCCACCCCTGCCATGACAGGGACACCTCCCACTGTCCCAGGCTGTTCCAAGCCCCATCCAGCCTGGCCTTGAGCACTGCCAGGGATCCAGGGGAAGCCCCAGCTGCTGTGGGCACCCTGTGCCAGGGCCTGCCTATCCTGCCAGAGAACAATTCCTGCCCTGGAATATCCCATCCAGCCCTGCTCTCCCTCTGTTTCCATCCATCATCCATCATCCATCCATCATCCATCCATCCATCCATCCATCCATCCATCCATCCATCCATCCATCCATCCATCATCCATCCATCCATCCATCCATGGCCAGGATGACAGGAAATGACCTCAAGATGTACCAGGGAGATTTTGGTTAGAAATTGGGATATTTTCTTCATGGAAAGGATTGGAGTGATTCCCGATCCCTGGAGGGATTTAAAGCCATGTGGATGTGGCACCTGGGGACAGGAGCAGCTCTGTGGCCTCCTCGGGACTCACTCCAGCAGCTCCAAGTCCTGCTGGTTGTGCACCCTGTAGCTGGAGCAGCCCTGCAGTCCGTGGCAAAGGAGCTGATCCCTCTACGATTCCAGAATTCCCTTCTGCCCTGGACAAAGGAGTCAATCCCCTCTGCAATTCCAGAATTCCTTGCTACCCTGGATAAAGAAGCCAATCCCTCCATGATTCCAGAATTCCCTGCTGCCCTGGGAGCAGGGATCTTCCTCTCCAGGTGTTTATTTGTTCTTTTGGTGATATTTGCACCCTGGTGTCCTGGCCGTGCCGGGCTATCTCCAGTCCTTCAGGAGCTGTTTGCTTTGCTGTGACCTTTGGATTTGTGGGACAGCCTGGGGACAAGGCCAGCCCCAACCACACCAGCGCTGCCTCCCCACCATCGATCCCGATCCGGCCGCTGTCCCAGCCCCGCTCCCCAGAACATCCCTGTCCCTTTGTCCCCACACCCGGCCCTGCAGTGCCAGAGGAGTTTTCCCCACCTGTTGGTGTCCTCCAAAGCCACCCTTCCCTCAAACCGGGCAGAGTTTGGTTTGGCTGCTCTCCCGTGACTCACCCAGGAAATATTTCAGGATCCAGGGTGATCCAGGGTGGCTGGAGTTGGGGGGAGCTGGGGGGTTCTGATGCTCTCATGCGCTGGTCACCGTTGGTTAGTGTAAAATCTGTTTTTTTCAAGGACGTTTCCAGGATAAAGGAAGCTTTTGGATGTATTTTATACTTTTACTGTTAAAATTACAGACTTTTTTGCAGCCCTGAAGTTTTCCTTTGGGAAAATTCTTCAACAGGGGGAGAGAGAGGGCTCCTGCAGCGCCGTGGGAGGGCCTCATCACGCCCTCAATCTTCATCTTGGTTTCCAGCTTCCCCCAGTGAAACGCTCTGTGTGCATTTTGCACGCGTAATTACGGGGCAGGAGCGGGTGATAAAATAGTTTAAATTAATGAGATTATGAAGTAACCTCTGCTGCTGGTAATTCCTCACTCGGGCAGGCGCTGTGCACTTCCCCGTAATGAGTTTTCTGCTCCGCTGGAGCGGCGTGAAAGGAGCTGGGAGGGGTTTGGGGGTGAGGAACTGGAGAGCTGAGCTCGGAGCATGCCAGCCTGGAAGGTGACAGGCAGGGAAGGACCCTCCCGTGGGGCTGGGGAAGGTGACACGGAGCTGGGGGATGGCTCTGGGTCGCTGAATGTTGTCCCCACGGGTTGTCCCCGGGGCAGAGCCTCTGGAGAGGCTGCTGGGTTCCTTCAGCACATCAGGAGCTGCCCCGTTTGGCCACGGGATCATCGCTCCTTCCACCGGACAGCCCATCCTTATCATTACCCCCCAAGGAAATAAGGAGCTGATGTCACCAGCCTGGCCCTGTGGAGATAATCAAGGTCCTTGCAGCCAAATCCTTCTCCTTTGGGTCACAAACTCAGATCCTGCAAGGACAGAGGAGCAGCACACCCCTGGCCTCTGGTTTCCATGGGTTTCACATCGGTTTGGAGGAATTCCGGGCTCGGGGGGCAGCCCCAGGAGAGGTTCCTGGCTGGGCACAAACCCCTCAAATCCCATCAGGGATCCATCCTATCAGGGATCCATCCCACCAAGGATCCATACCAGCAGGGATCCATCCTATCAGGGATCCATCCCACCAAGGATCCATCCCAGCAGGGATCTATCCCAGCAGAGATTCATCCTATCAGGAATCCATCCCATCACAGATCCATCCCACCAAGGATCCATCCCAGCAGGGATCCATCCCACCAAGGATCCATCCCAGCAGGGATCCATCCCAGCAGGGATCCATCCCATCAGAGATCCATCCCATCAGAGATCCATCCCAGCAGGGATCCATCCCATCAGAGATCCATCCCAGCAGGGATCCATCCCACCGCGGGGCCGCTGCCGGGTGCAGAGACTACCAAGCAAAAACGAGACGCGTGAGTGGCGAGTCGTGAGGAAGAACCCCCGTCGGGCGAGGCGGCTCGCCGGTGCCGAGGATCCTGGGCGGGCTTTTTTCCCCCTGTATCTTGTGGTTATACAACTGATCCCATCACAGATCCATCCCATCCCAGATCCATCCCAGCAAGGATCCATCCCTCGGCTCGTGGTTTGGGGAGCTGCAGGCGAACAGCTGTGGCTGCACTGCAGGAAAAGCTCCCCCGCTCCCTCTGTCAACAATTTTATTTTTCAAACTGCGCCAAACGAGAGGTGCATCCTCCCTCTGCCGTGCGGCGGCCGCGTGTGTAACACCAGCACATAATTAACAGTCAAGATCATTTACATTGTCGCTTAGCTAATTTTCATAATGTTTTCTTTATTATCAGAGGAAGAAATTAACCCAAGAATTTATTTACATACTAGTCTCAAACAGTAACAGCTTGCTAATTGCCTGTTAGGTGATTAATAAGCTTACAGCAGATGCTAATGAATCGAGAGCTCACTGTTTCAAAGGTGCTCTTGCAGCATGCTTGTGTTTTGGCAGCTTAATTAGTGCAATAATTATGTACTTGTTGCTTCTTCTTTCAAGCAAATACTGTCAAATGCTTAAAAGATTAAAGAGAATTATATCGCTGAGAACTCGCTGTGCTGGAGGATTCTGCTGCTGCCGCTTCCCCGCCGGAGCCAAGCGGGGAACAAACACATCGGTGGAGTTTTGGGGTGGGGTTGGGGTGGTGGAAGAAGCCAGCAGAGCTCAGCAGGGCTCCTCAGCCTGTCCCTGCTTACCCCGAGGAGCAGGGGGCCAGCTTGATTGGCATGGGGATGGAAATGGGGGACAAAAGTGCAGGTGTGGCCCTTGGGGACACGGGGCACTGGTGGCAGTGCTGGGAGAGCAGTTGGGCTCCGTGACCTCAGAGGGCTTTTCCAGCCTAAATCCTTTTCCAACCTAAACCCTCCCGTGATCCTGTGGGATCTCCTGAGCCCAGGTTGGGGATTCTCTCCAGGGCTCCTTGATTCTCTCCAGGGGTCCTTGATTCTCTCCAGGGGTCTTTGATTCTCTCCAGGGGTCTTTGATTCTCTCCAGGGTCCTTGATTCTCTCCAGGGGTTTTTCCCCTCTGCAGCTTTCCCAACCTCTCGATTTCCCCCGGCACCAGGGCGGATCCTGGGGACAGGACTTTGTCCTGAGCAGGAGCTGGAGCAGCAGAGGCTGTTCCTCAGGAGCTGTGAGAAGCCAGGCTGGGGTTGGGTGTCCTGACTGGTCTTTGTCACCAGGTGGGGAGGGGATTGTCCCCTCTGCCCACCTGCAGTGCTGCTCCAGCCCTGGGGCACATGGAGCTGCCACAGAGGCCACCAAGGTGATGGCACCAAGGTCCCTTCCAGCCCTAACCTTTCCCTGGTGCCACAGCGGGGCTCTGCGCTCTGTCACCAGCAGATTGCACCTGCAGGACAAGGAACCTTTCAGGATGAGGAGGAGACACATCTCTGCCAACTTCCTCTGCCTCCTCCGTGCATCCAGAGCTTTGGAGTCTCCTCCACAATCCCCCCTCACCTCCTTTCCAGGCTGGCAATTCATTCCTGGCCCATCCCACTGATTCTCCCAGCCAGCCCCTGGCTCTCTCCCTCTCTTCCTACGCTGCAGGCCGCTCAGGGAAGCTGCCACACGCTGTTGTGTCACCTGTCCCTGCACCTTTTCCGGCTCCCCGTGACACGGCAGGGCCAGCAGCACACACAGGACTCCAGATGTGACCACACTGCGGCACTGAGGCGTGCCCTCGGTGTCACCAGGCGTGCCCTCGGTGTCACCAGGCGTGCCCTGCCCCTCTCCAGCGTGCACCCCCGGGCACCTCTCGGGGCTCCTGCAGCTCCCGGAGCTCCTCCGGTGCCCTCGCCGGGGCCCGGGGCTGAAGAGCTGGAGCCGCATCCCTGCGGGCTGGCGGCGAGGAGATGGAAAAGCCCTGAAAAGAGTGCTGTGCCCGTCTCAAGGAGAGGTTGGAGAGGCACTCACTCGGCAGCTCAGCCCCAGCAGCAGCAGCAGCGGGGCTGGCAATCGCTGCGGCAATCTCCGGTTTCCTTGGCGACAGCCGCACGGGAGAGGGGCGAGGTGGATGTCGCCTCGCAGCTCTGGGGTCGCGTTTCAAAAATCCGCCTCGTCGGGGGCTGAGTGGGGACAGTGGAGCCCCCCCCGAGTGCCGGCTCCTCTCCCGGCTCTTCTCCCGGCTCGGCTCCTTCCCGGTGTTGTTCACCCCTTTATCTGATTGTCACGGCGCGTTTCTCTCGATTAGGCACGGAGCCAACCCGTTACTTAACCTGTAATTGCGCTTTAATAGCAGCTATCTCCAAAATGTATTTTCGGAGCGAGGCTCATAACCGGAGGTTCCCGACGCGCACCCTCCCGGCTCCTCGGGAGCAGCTCCCGGCAGGATTTGGCACCGGCCCCGCTGCTTTCCGTGCCTGGGGTTTTGTCAGGGCTCCCTCAGAGGGCACAGCCCTCGGCAGCTCGCCGGATTCACGCCGGGATCTCTTCCCTGGAATTCTCTCTGAACGCGGTTCCTCGCGGATTTGTTGATTTGAACCCTGGGCAAACCCACGGATTTCCCGGCTCCAGCTGGAATCGCCTTGTTGTGGGAAATGTGGGGCTCCTTGTGGTGAAGGGACAGCAGCGGGGATTGGCGGTGTTAAACCCAGCTGCGGATTCCCTTTTTTAATAACCCAAATTTCCCCAATTAAGCGCTGGTAACGTGTTCTGCCCTCATCCCGTGTTCCTTCCCCGCTGCACGTGTCGGGAAGGAAAGGCTTTCCATCTCCATCCCGACACATTAATTTTAAAAAAGTTGGCCAGTATTTGCAAAGTGTTAAGCATATAAAAATTAATGTTGACAAATCTTCGAGGAATAGAATGAAACAAAAGAAATCAATTAAGGAAACAGCCCGCGGATATATTTTATAATCTAAATTGTGCTCGGCATCACAGGGGAAGTTACCTGCAAACCCTGGCGCCGGATGGAAAACTCAGGACTCAGGATGGAAGGAAATATTGGCAGGAACTGCTTAAAACTGAGGAATTTCGGTGTGGGGCTCCTCCGGGTCTGGTCACAGGCTGGGCAATGTCCCCAGGGGCCCTGGAGAGCGCCAGGAAAAGACTCAGTTCACTCTGATTCCTGCCCCTGGTACGGGATCCCTGTGAACACCAGATCCCCTGATCCCTGTGGGCACCAGCTCATCCTGATCCCTGGAATGGGATCCCTGTGGGCACCAGCTCCCCCTGATCCCTGGCACAGGATCCCTGTGAACACCAGATCCCCCTGATCCATGATCCCTGGCATAGGATCCCTTGGGCACCAGATCCCCCTGATCCCTGGAATGAGATCCCTGTGAACACCAGCTCCCCCT
>JAGMWU010000043.1:873940-888290 GCA_018697195.1 Certhia americana
AGGTCCTGGCAGGATCTGGGAAGAGCACAGTCCCCGCTCCTGCAGATCCAGACACCGCTGGGAGAGGAGCAGCTCCGGGCCAGCCGTCGTCTCGCGGGGTAATTAAAAACCCTCCGGAAAAATCCGAGCAGATCCCCACCACGAAATCAGGAGGTTACAGCGAGTTCAGGCCTTGCTTTAATTAAGGCAGAGACATCTCTTCCTTTAGGGAAGGCTGAACTCACGTTCCAGCCGATAGGAAAGATTTCCCATATTGTCAGCGAGGCTTGGACACATTTGTGCGTAAATAAATTGGGATTTCTCTTCCCCTGCCAGGAGAACTTGCAGTGTTTGCTTTGAAAGTCTGTGGGACTGGCGGTGGTTTTGCTCTAATCAAGTTCTTGGCATTTTCTAGGGGCTCGTAATGGGACTCAAGTAGTTGCACATTTTCTGTAATTGGACTCGAGTAATTGCACATTTCTCTAAATGATTAATGAACGGAATTTAAAAGTTCGAAAAAGAGTCGCCTGCAACGCTGGAGAGACGGGAACGGCGGCGGGGCTGGGGGAGAGAGGCTCTTACACAAATATTTATGGGCTGGAAGGGCGACAGGAGAGAGGAAAAATCCCAGCGGGATGGAGGGGCTGCTCCAGCCACGTCCCGAGGGGTGTCAGGCACAAAGCTGCTCGGGGATTATCAGCTCGGGATATCAGAGAGATAACACATGGCCCTGGCGGCTCCTGCCAAGCCCCAGCTGATGGTTTCTTGCGGGAGATAAAAGGGAATAAATGAGTTCCAGGATGTGGATTGGTGGGGGGTTTTCACCGAGTTGTTCCCACATGGTGATCCCTGGGTTCTTTCCCACCCGGCGAGCGGTGACTCCGGCTGTTTCCAGTGGAGGTTGGGGTTTGATGGGAGCGCTGGGAACATGTGGAGCAGGTCACTGGGTTTGGGAGTCATCTCGGAGGGGAAGGAACAAAGAGCCGTGGGCAGCCCTGTGTAAACCTGACTGCAAACACAGCCAGGATCTGGATCAGCGTCCAGCTGGGAAGTGCTCACACCTCCAGGGATGTGATGTGTGCCGCGTGGAGAGATCCCTGAGCCCAGGGATGGCCAGGTGTGGGGGGTGAGGCTTCAAAGGGGAAAAGGATCCAGGACCTGGATCCTACATCCATCTTCATCCAGAGCCTGGATCTGCATCCGTAACTTGGATCCTGCATCCATCTGCATCCAGAGCCTGGATCCTGCATCCAGAGCTTGGATCCTGAATCCATCTGCATCCAGAGCCTGGATCTGCATCCAGAGCTTGGATCTGCATCCATCTGCATCCAGAGCTTGGATCCTGCATCCATCTGCATCCAGAGCTTGGATCCTGCATCCACCTTCATCCAGAGCCTGGATCCTGCATCCATCTGCACCCAGCATTTGGTTCCTGTACCTGTCTCAGCCTCTGCCAGGCCAGCCCCAACCTGCTCTGCACCCTCCCTGTCTGTCACCCCCCTGTCCCTTGGCTTTCACACCACTGTCACCTTGTCACCACCTCTGGTCACTCTGGGGAGGGGACACAGCTACACCAACAGCTCGAGGAGTGTTAAAACTCCTCCTGCACCCGGGCAGAGATCACACCAGGACAGGAGCACTGCCCTGGAGCTCCAAGGGCTGGAGCCCCTCTGGAGCCAGGCTGGGAATGCCGAGGGTGTGCAGCTGGAGAAGGGAAGGCTCCAGGGTGGTGGAGCAGGAGCTGCCCTTCCCCAGCCCAGCTTCCAGGCTCTGCAGATTGCTGTTCCTTCAAATCCTGCTCCCAGATGGATGAGCTGCTCCAGGGACACGAATCCAGGGGATTGCAGGAGGTGTCTGGGGAGCAGGGGACAAGGCTAGGCTGGTGCTGAGCTGACCATGAGCCCTGAGCCCAGACTAAACCCGGGGAGGGGGGGCTGCTGATCCTGCAGGATCCCAACAGGATCCCAACAGGGTATCCCGGCTGCTGCTCTACAGGGATTGGGGCTGTGCCCAGAATGTTGGCATGGACCTGATGCCTTCTGGAGGCTGAGCTGGAACAGAAACTGGACAGGGCAGAAGCATAAAGTAGGGATTTATTAAAAGGTCTCAATGGGTACTCCTAGACCATACAAAAGCCCAGCTGGATCACACCCAAGGTGCCCCAAAATGGCCACAAAATGGACACCAGGGTCACAAGGTCTCACATTTTTATCAGTTCTGGTCCATGAGCATATTAGCATCAATTGTCCAACCACAGCTCCAGGTTAGGAAGCTCCATCCTCCTCCTTTTTCCTTCTCACTTCACCCTTGATTTCATTCTTGGGCCTGAAAGTTGTCCTTGGTCCCAAATTAAAGCAGGAATTGTTTTGTGTCTCTACACTGTGAAGAGAGCTCTGCAGCGCTGAATATGAAACCTCAAACTGCTCACCAAAACAGCCCAGAGTCTAAAAAATATAACAGCTAAACCTAAGGCATCAGACTGGGAGCCTCTGCCTGGCATCCTGGGCCCCCCCCAGCACCCCAAATTCCCCTCAGTGGGGGTCAGTCCCACCCTGTCTCAGCATGGTGACACCGTCCTGTTGGGAATGACATCATTCCCACACTTTGGCACCCACCCAGGGACAAAGGAAGGATGCTCTGGGCACATGGGGATGGCCAGATGGGCTCACAGAGAAGGTGCAGGTTTTGAGCCTTTTCTGCTACAAATCCTCATCCCATCAGATCCCCCGGAGGCTGGAATGCCACAGGGATGGCAAAGGAAGTGTCCCAGCCCTGTGAGAAGGTTAAGTCATCGAAGAGCAGTGGAAATGGGGATTGTTTGGGTTGGAAGGGACACCTCCCACTATCCCAGGCTGCTCCAAACCCCATCCAGCCCAGCCTGGCTCCTTGGTCCCTCTTCATCACTCCATGGAAGAAGCCCCCAGCCCCAAACCTGCCCCCCCATGACCCCAGAGGTGGGTGTCCTCCAGAATTCCAGGCCAGGAGAGAACATTCCCAGAGCTCTCAGTTCCCACCACACCCCACAGCTCCCCACCCCTGAAGCACCAGGGCTTCATCAGGGAGGGAAAACTGGGCTGGAATATCTGTCCTGGTCTGAGCCAGCAAAACCAAATCACAGCGAAGCAGCAGCAGCAGCAAAATAGGATTTATAATACCCTCAGCTTTCCTCTCCAATTTCAGCTGGGAAGATGAATGTTTGCTGCGCTCTTATTCATTTATCCATTATTTTTCCTATCTCCTGAGGGACACTGCGCTTCCCAACATGCAGAGACTGCGTTTGCTTCTCTCCCTAAAACCCCACCAGGTTCTGCCCTAAAAGAACGTGCTTCCCATGTCCCCAGCAGGGAAGGGACAGGAGTCCGCCCTGCCCAGGTGAGACCCCACCTGAGGAGCTGCCCCAGCCCTGGGGTGCAGCTGGAGAGGGATCTGGAGCTGCTGGAGAGAGTCCAGAGGAGGCCATGGAGCTGTTCCAAGGGCTGGAGCCAGGCTGGGAGAACTGGGAATGTTCCCCTGGAGAAGGGAAGGCTCCAGGGAGAGTTCAGATCCCCTTGAAGGGGCTCCAGGAGGAGGGAGGATGGAGGGACAGGACACAGGGAATGGCCTCAGACTGACACAGGGAATATTGGGCAGGAATTCCTGGCTGGCAGGGTGGGCAGGTGCTGGCACAGGATGCCCAGAGCAGCTGGGGCTGCCCCTGGATCCCTGGAATGTCCCAGGCCAGGTTGGACAGGGCTTGGAGCAGCCTGGGACAGTGGGAGGTGTCCCTGCCATGGCAGGGGTGACACTGGAGAGGCTTTGAGGTCCTTCCCAACCCCAGCCCATTCCATGATTCATCCCGGGATCCCTGGAGACGCAATCCAGGTTCCTGCCAGGTGAGCAATTGCTCCAGAGCCCACAAAGCCACGGAGCTATTGGGAAATTTCACCCCGTTCTCGTGCTCGGGGGGGATTGTGGCTCCCGGGACAAAGAGCTGCCAGTCCCGTGGGCACGGGAATGGGGCCAGAGCCCCCCGGGGCCACCCCAGGCACGGCCCCCGCCCCACACCGACCCCCTGCGAGCGGCCGGGGCCATAAAAGCGTGGGTAATGTTGTGTTGCAGAAGGAACAATGAATGTAAATGAGTTGGAGAGGGTTTATTATTAAAGGCAAGATTGATGGTTCAGCTCTCTGGTGTGGGAAAAGCTGCTGTCCTTATTAAATGTAATTATCTGCAGCGCTAATAAAAGCCTGCGCCTTTCCCCGGGTCAGGCTGCTCCCACTCTCCCAAACGCTAATCAGCAGCGGCTGGAGGAGCCTGCAGAGGCGTTCGGAGGAGATGCCCATCACACCCAGAGCTCGCTAATTGCTGCTCAAGGACGAGAGCGGGGTTAGCGGGGCAGGGAAAGGTCCCTCGCCGTGCTCCGAGCCCCGGAGAGCGGCCGGGACAGCGGCAGCGCCTCGGTACCCGGAGCCGGAGGAAGGAGAGGCTTTTTCCCGCAGCGTGGATGGGAACTGTCACCCCCGTGCCCTTGTGAGGGGCTGCCGGAGCAGCACGGGGACAGCGACAGTGCCCCCGCTGCTCCCGGGATGCTGTCGGTGCGGTGAGGAGCTGCTGACCTCAAAGGGATGAGAACAAAAGCCGGGATGCGCCGGGGAGGAGGCATCATCCCAAATGAGACGCTTGGCAACGCTTTGATCTGCTATTGTTTTAATTAATGCCTCTAATTAGAACGGGAGATTCTGGATAAAGGATCCCTGGATCATCAATTTAATGAGCTTTCCCTTTGGAGGAGGTGTCAGCCAGGCTGCTGGCCCGCCTCAAACTTCCCGGCCTGGGAAAACTGCGGGAGCAGAGACAAAGGATGGGAAAACAAATGACCCTGATCACCTTCTCCAGCTTTCCCGAAGGAAGAGCAAAGCACAGCGGCTTCCATCGCCTGGAGCCTGATCTCTCAGAGCTTCCAAGAAGGAAAACCTTCGGGAGAACCAACGGGAGGCTTTTTGGAGGCTGAGCAGGGTCCCCTTCCCGTGTGCAGGGCATGGAGCTTCCCTGGGAGCTGGAACCAGAGTGGGGATCACTGGGTGCATCCCCATGGATGCTCCAGGCGTTTCATCAGGAATGTTGAGGGATGGAGGAAACTGCAAATCCAGGGGGGGAAACTGCAAATTCAGGGGGAAAACTGCACATTCAGGGGGGAAAACTGCACATCCAGGGGGAAACTGCACATCCAGGGGAAAACTGCACATCTGGGGGGGAACTGTAAATTCAGGGAGAAACTGTAAATTCAGGCAAATCCCTCCAAAGCCGGGGTTGGAGCGACGGGGGGAGCTGTGCAGAAGAAGTTGAGCGGTCACCACGTGCTCAGCTCCTCTCTGTGATTCCCCGAGGCTTCTCCCGGCTAAAATGGGAATGTCCGGAGGGATCCCAGTGCCCCCCGGCAGCTGCGGGGGAGAGGGGAGCAGTGAGCACCTTGAGTGGCACCAGGAGTCACCCTCCTGCCCCTGACTGATTGCTCCAGTGGAAAAATTCCTGTTAAAGGTCTCCTGACTGCACAGGTGGTGTAGCCCTGGGATGGACAGATGGACAGATGGACAAACAGCCCCCAGCTCACCCCGATGATCCCATTCCCGCTGCTCCAGCGGGTGCCAGGGCTGCCAGCAGTGGGATGAGGCACACATCCCAGACTCCAGCTGACCCCACAGATCTCCCCATTCCCAGGCAGCGTTTTCCCAGCCCAGCCCGGTGATTTCCCTCGCTGGGAAATCACAGAGAGCCGAGGCAGGGTGGGGATCCCAGCCGGAGGAGCTTTGCTTTCAGCTCTGCCTGACCAAGGAGTAAACGGAAGGAGCTTTCCCCCCCGCCCCGTGTCTGGATGCAATTTCAGGGTGGGAAGTTGTCATTTTCCTGCTGGCAGCGCCGGCTGCCGGCTCCCAGGGATGTCAGCGGAGCCGCAGGAATGGGGCCAGCTCCCATCAGAGCCTGGAAAGGGATTTGTGCTTCCCACAGCCCTCGCCGGGGTTGGATTGGGCTGCTCTTCCAAATCCTGGGGCAAATCCAGGGTGCTCCGTAAATAATTGTCATTACCAGCAAGGTCTGGGCTCCTCCCTGCCTGCCAGAGCCCTGAGCCTGCCCTGGTTTTCCAGCATCGCTCCAGGATGGAACACAAGGCACCTCCAGGATCCCAAAGGTGGCCACACAGAGCTGGCACTGGCCAGGCTGGGATGTGCCCGTGGATCTGGAACCTTTCTGCCCTGGAAATGGAGATTCTCAACCCTCAGGGCCTGATGGCTTCTCCAAAACCTCTAATCCCCAAAACACCCCAATGCCAACCACCTGCCTGGACACCCCACTGGCCATCGGGGGGACATCAGTCTCTCTCTCAGGGTGACAAAGGCCTTGATTTGACCCCAGCTGGGTTCTTTGTGTCGACAGGGGTGGGAGCTTCCCCCGTGCCCTGCTGGGTGTTTTGGGGGGGCTGGAATTGCTGCAGACCACAGGAGCAGAGGCTGCAGAGCTGCCTCCATCCCCCAGCAGCTCCTGGCCTTGGCAGGGAGTGCTGGGCTGAGCTAATGGTTATAAAAAACCCAATTCCTTCTGGCACCTTCCTCCCCTGCAGACCAGGCAGGAAAGCTGATTTCTTTTGCAGTTTCATTTACTCGGAGCTGAAAGATTCCTGTCCAGGGCTGGCTCCCCTGTCCTCCAGCCAGTTAGAGCACAATCCTGCCTAAATTGTCTTTTTGATAACTGTTCTGGCTGCGAGAACAGAGCTTCCTGTGGGGAATTCACACTGGGCTGCCTCCCGCTCCCCCCATCCCTCATATTGCAATATTGCTCTTTACCCAGCAGAAGAGATTCCTAATCGGCTCCACGGAAAGCAATAAAGCCTTTGCAACACTTCATTGGCTCTGACATTTAAGGCAGGCGGCAGCAGAGCCGCGGCTGGAAGGGACTTCCCAGCCAGAGCTGGGGGTGGGTGCTGGGTGCTGAGGGGAGGGGGTGCTGGGAGCTTGTGGGTCATCCCTCGGGATTGTGGGGGTCCCTCAGGATTGTGGGGCATCCCTCGGGATTGTGGGGTCTCACTTTGCTCTATGGGGCATTGTTCTGTCTGTCTGATGGGGCAGCATTCCAGTCTGGGGTTTAATTCCACCACACCCCCAGTCTGGGGAATAATTAACTCTGCCTTAAGGAAGGTTGGCTGGGCTAGTGGCTCTGGCTTTAATGTGCTTTATCTCTCTCTGCTTTCTATCTGTGGCTTTTCCTCGGGAAATAAGGTTCTCCTTTTTTGCTCTAGCTCATCTTGCCTTGCTTACCAATTGATAGGTGGTCAAAAGGGAAACGGATAATAAATTGAAAGTCTTCTGTCTGTCTGCCTCCTGGTTATCTTGTCTCTTGTTTTTGCCCGTGTTTGATTTGGGATATCTAATGACCCCACTGGAAGCTTATGGGTTGCATTGCTCCAATCCATCCATCGCATCCTATCCCATCCACTCACCATCCATCATCCATCCATCCCATACTCATCATACGACGGGCATCGCATCATTCCATCTTTCCATCCATCTCATTCATTTAGTCCATCCATCCATCCTATCATACCATCTCATCATCCTCCAATACCCACCCACGAACAGCTCATCCATCCATCATCAACATTCCATCCTCCATCCATCGCATCCATTCGCATCCATCGCTATCATCATCCATCATCCGATCATCGCATCCGCTATCCATCCATCCATCCATCATCCTCGTTTAATCCGTCCATTACCGATCATCCATCCATCATCGCATCACTCCATCCCGCTGATCATTTCGCATCGGCATCATCGCATCCATCCATCCCATGGCCATCCATCCAGATCCATTCCATCTGCATCCATCCGTATCCTATGCGCATCATCATTCCATATCCATCCATTCCATTCCATCCATTCTCTATCCATACCATCCATCCATCCAATCATCGAATTTGCCATACGCATCCATACCATAACCATCATCCATCATCATCCATTCCATGACATCCATCCATCTATCTCCAATCCTATCCATGGCGCATCCTTCTCCATCCATCTGCATCCATGCTTCTCCTTATGCGCATCCTATGTCCATCCATCATCCATCTCTATGACCATCCATCCGCTTGCGCATCAGTCCATCCTCGCATCATCGTCATCATCCATGGGCCATCATCGTCATCATTCCATGCCATCATCCATCCTTTATCTCGCATCCATCCATCCATGCTGTTACTTCATCCATCAATCCATCCATCCATCCTATCATGCATCCATCGCTATCGCATGCTCGCATGCATGCTCATCCTATCCTATGCCATCCATCCATACCATCGCATCCATCTATCATCCATCATCATCCAATGCATCCTATACATCCCTCGCATGCATCCATCCATAGCCATGCCATCTTCACCTTCATCTCATAAGCCCATCATCCATCCAATTCATCCTATGCCATCACCTCCGATGCATCCATACATATTGCCGAATCTCGCTATTCATCCTCATCGCCTCCATCATCTCGATCCTCGCATGCAGTAACCATCCATCATCCATCCATACCATCCTATCTCATCTATCCTATCCTATCCCTATGCATCCACATCGCTATCTCATCGATCCATGCGATTATCCATCGCTATGCGGCTCGCATCCATAGCCATCCATCCATGCCAGTGCCGGATGCGCGATGCGCATCATCTCATCCTATCCATCTTCCAGATCATCGCATCATCATCCGCTCCCCTATGCCATCTTCTATACATCCTCCTATACCATACGGTCATCCATCCATCGGAAAAGAGCATACCTCATCCAGTCTCATGCCATCCTTCTCATTAAATCTACATCTTCTTCCACGCCCTCCACCGCATTTTTATGCCCCCTCTTCAAGCTATTTGGCATTCCCTCCTGACGCTCCGCGCATCTCAGAGGCAACCTTCTGCCCCAGGCAGCTGTCCCCCCTGGACTGTCCTGATGCCCCTGCAGCGACCCTGCCAGTCCCTCCTCTTCTCCTCATACCGCGGCCGTGTTTCGCCTGTAGTTCGCTCGCATTATCCCATCACGGCATCTTTCCCCTACGTCAGTGTAGTCTCTGTAGTCTGCGGCCGGCCGCCTGCCCTTGCTAGCTGGAACATGGCTGCTGTTTTAGCGAGCCTGTGAGTGGGCAGACGGAGCTCATTCCTCTAGCAAAGTCCTGGGAGAGATTTTCAGCTGGTAGGCCTGAGGGCTAGCTTAGCGTAGCTGAGCATCGTGGTCACGCTGCCAGGCGCGCTCCTTATAAAAGCGTCGTGGTTATCTGCAAATGGGTTAATTGACTGCTACATGGGATTTATGCGTGAACTTACCTCTAGTAGTGGGTTAGTGTGGGCTGCCATTCCTTCCATGAATTGAAAAAAATAATAGAAAGAAAAAAGAAAGAAAAGAACAGAAAAATAGAATAAATAGAGGATAGGAAAAGCTAGGATAAAACCACAAAAAAATCCTCTTTGGAGCTTGGTGGCAGGTGTGGTGGCAAGGGGAGGGCAGCAATGAGCGTCTGGCGTGGCTCTGCCCGTTATCCTGGGCATCTTAATGGGAAAGTGGGGTCTCTCGCTTCAATTGAGCTGTTCCATTCTTTTGCCTGAGTCTCATGAGAGTTAGGATTGGATGAATAATCTATCAGGCTGCTGCCTGTCTAAATACATATTCTTCGCTTGAATGAATGGAGCATAAGTCAATAAATGAAGGCGTAGGCGGGCAATATCCGGGGTTATAAAGAATGTATAATTTCTGTCTTTAATAGCTGAGGCAGGAGGCCCCGGGGTGAGCTGCGGCTGAGTGGCCTAGGCCTGCCCCCGCTTATTTGATGAGGGGATAAATAGCTAACTAGGCTACTAGTGAGAGGAGGCTTTTGTTTCGCTTACGACCGTGAATTATGGATTAGCTCCGAGGAAATAACGAGGGGAAATCCTGCTGCCTCTTCGTGCACGGAGGTATCAGCAGCCCCAGTTGGATAACCAGGATCAGGCCTCCTTATTATCCCTGGGAAGGTCGGCCCAAAGGGCTCCCCGGCTGCCCAGAGCCCCTTCCGACACTGGATCACATTCCCTCCGGGATGCAACCCTCGCAGGGATGGTCGACCCGTGCAGCTTGGAGCGAGATTCTCCGTCCTCGCTTCCCAGAGTTACATTTAACAAAACGCGGGTATTCATTCCCAGGCGAGAATTGCCACCTAATAATGCCCCGTGTTTATTTACCAGGAGTCGCCGCGCACCATAGCCCGACGGCCTTCTGGAAGCCAGCAAGAGTGGGTGAAGCCGAATAATTAATTAGAGTTGCTGGGATGAAAGCTCTCTCCATTTTTATGGATTAGTCTTAATGGGTTTTATTTTTTAAAAGCCATTTATACTTACTAATCAGCTCTCCCTGCAGGCTGAGACGTGGCCCGGGGTGCAGCTTGCTCAGAGGTCAGTCTGGGAGGGGGGCTTTGCTCGCATTAAAATTCATACACCTCGATTCTTTTTTTCACCATCCCCTGAGCATGCTGTGGCCGCATCCGGGTGCTGTGAGTGCCGGGCTGGCATGTGTCCGCCTTGGTCTAGGATGAGGCTTGGAATATTCTGGTATAGGCGAGGTGTCCCTGCCTGCTTGGCGGGTGGGGTGGAATGGTGATGAGGTCTTTAAGCTTCAACCGCGACCAGGCTGGGATTCTTCTTGTGATTGCTCCATTATGGGGATCGTGGGGGGGGGTCAGATGGATGCAGACTGGTGCTGCCCGATCCTTACTTACTGCTCCCCCCCCGTCCGCCTTCAGCCTTAACCCCCCGCTCTCTTTCATTTTAATAACCTCGGAGCAGAACCATTCTCTTAATCTTAATTACGTGGATGTGACGGGGCGAGGGTTGTGTGTGTGTGTGTTGTGTGTGTGTGTGGTGTGTGTAACTCTTCTCATCGCTGGCTCGATGCAGGAGCCTCAATTTGAGGGAAGAAAAGGGGAAGAAAGATCGTCCCACCTCACAATTTTCAGACGGCTGGATCACACTTTCCCCCACCCTCTCGGGCGAGAGAGCTTTTCAGAATCCATCGGGGGAGAGCGATCCCCCCCGTTATTTAATTAGTATGTTTTTGATTAAGCCCTGGCCACGCCGCGCGTTTCGTCCGGGCGTAGTAATTATCTGTGATTTACATTAACTTCTTCTGACTAAAAAAAAAAAAAAAGCGCTTGTCCCGGTCAGTTCTGGCTGGGGTGCTCGGAGGTGTGAAGGAATTTAATGACACAGCTCACGTTTATGAGAGGGCGCCATTCATATTCATTAGTGGCCGCGTGCAGTCTGCAGCAGACCCGCTGGCCGTCACTATCTCTCTAAGGCCTTCGCTGCGCTGCGAAGCGGCGTGCTATATACCCTCGCTAAAACATCCCAAAAATCAAGGGGCCAAACTCTCTGAACCCAAAAAAAATTGGGGCTCAACACTCTTCTGTAAACAATGCCATAAAAAAATTGGGGGGCGTCTATACCCTCCAACAGGCGTCCCTCAAAAAATCAGTTGGAATGATGGCAGGGCAGGATATTGGACATCGGTTGCTGCTTTGGCTCCAGGAAGAAGCCGGGTTCCTATCGCTGCGCTGGTCTGCTAGAGTATTTGGGCGTGAGATGGAAGGTCTGGATGAGAACTGGGGAGTTTCCAGGCTGGCTCAGCAGGTCCCATGGGTCCGTTGGGTGGCAGCTGGTTGCTTGTGGGTTGATGGGGTATGTCGCAGAGCTGGAGAGCCGTAGCAACAGTGGTAGCAGTGGTGAGCACTTTGGGGTACATTATAAGAAACCTGGCTGGGGCTGGGATGTGTCCCACTTAGTCAGACCGGCAGAGGCGCGCAGCATGGTGTCTGCACCGAGCAACAATTGGGTTGGCAAAAAGCAAGACTGCGGGCAGGGCAGGCCTCAAGGGGACGCAGTGACAAGGACACAGGCACGTGGGGTGGAGTGGGGGGTATATAGTGGGAGGATCGCTACTGTGGGGGTCAGAGCGAGGGTCAGACGTGGGCTTCTCGGGTTTCCTGCGTCAGAGCAGAAGGCTTTGTCTTCGCCTGCCTGTCCTCGTTGAGGTGCGCTGACGCTTAGGGGCAGGGGCTTAGTTTATTTGTCGGGGCATTCGAGCTCCTTTAATCTCCATTCCTGATGAGAGGTCACAGGGCGGCTGCAGCCACCGTTTTCCCTGGCGTCCCCTGAGGGAAAGGGGCAGAGGCTGTCCGTGGGAAATTCCTGAGAGATGTCAAAGGATCATGGGCTGAGCCCCCATCCTCGGGGTACACCCTTCTGGGACAGTTTCCGCTTTGACGCGCATGGAGATGGCTCATGTTCTCTCGCCGTTGGTGATGTTACAGTGTCCCGGCGTGGCTGTAAGGGGAATGGGTGTGAGGCTGGTGGCGCCCTACAGCCTGGGGGCTAGAACGCGGACACTGCACACACATGCCTAGGCTCATGCTCCGGGCGGGCCTGATGCCACCGGCTTCGGATGACATCGGCCTGATCCGGCGCTGATCCCGGCGCTCATGCGCTGCATGTCGATCCGGGCTGATAGCCCGGAAGGCGCTCGATACCCCATCCGTCATTCCCGCCGGGACATATCCTAGCCTCATCCTCAGGCCTCATCCCGGGCCGTCATCCCCAGCTCTCATCCGACGGGGCCTCATCCAGCCTGATCCGGCCTGATCGGCCAACAAGCAGGGCGCGGCCTGATTCGCCGGCCTTGATCCGCGAGCCTCATCCAAGCCTCATCCTGGGCCATCTGCATTCACCGCATACGGGCCCAGCAGGGCTACGAAGGGAGGCACTCCTGCTCATCCGTCCGCGCACGGGTCTCGCTCCTTCATCATATAGCCTTGGGTTTGGCCTGTGGCCCCATGGTAGGATGATAATTCCCTTTTTCCCATCCATCGCATGGATCCATGGATCGCATCTACATCCATCTGTTGCCATTCATGCCATAATTGTCCATACGCATCCATCCATCCATCCATTGCCATACCATCCATCGCATTCCATGTGCGTCATCTCTCTATCCATCCATCCATCCATCCATCCTATAGCCATTCCATTCCATCAATCCTATGCTCATGTCCATACGCTATCATCCATCTCATTCCATCCATCCATCGCATACCATCCATCATCCGATCGGCATCCATCCATTGCTCATCCTTATCCATACATACACATCCATACCATCCATCGGCATTCATCCATCGCATAACCATCGCATCCATGCCATCTCATCCATCCTACCTATTCCATCCATCGGCATCATCCATCCATCACCATGCATTCTATCCATTGCCTGGAAGGTTTTAATGAAGTTTACCTTAGCCTTCGCTGAGGCTAGTCTCCTGAATCTACTGTCTGGGATGCCTTTGATGCCCACCGCCATGCGCCCCTGCACGATCGCATCGCGCTAGAGCAACAGGAAGCGGTAAAAATCAAAAAAAAAAGAAAAGATTTTCTCGCCACTGAACATTGGCTTAAAAAATGCAGGAGAAAGAGTAGTTAAATGTCTCCTTGTACTGGTTCAGAAACCCCGCCCAAGATGGCAGCGAGGTAGGGCTCCGTAGATGTACCCTCGGCACCAGCAGCAGGGAGAGTGATCCTTATTTTCCAAGGACTGTTCCGGCTAGGGATAAAGCGGCCGGGGACATCGCGGTTACAATGAGCACATGTGCCACTATCGCTCCAGGACGGTGGGGAGAATAGCTGTCTGAGGGCTGCCGTGGCGCTGGCCAAATCAAACATTAATTACTTTGCCTCCTCGGGCGCAGGTCAGTGAAGGATATAAATACGAAATTTCAGATGGTGCAGAGCTTATATCATGAGGCTTGATGGCAGGGCAATTGTTATTCGTGTGTGCTGGGCAGAATGATGGGAAGCCTTATCTCTTCTCGCAGGCAGTGCTTCGCGCAAAGACACGAAGGGACGTGGAAAGTGACGGGGCCTAGCCCCTCCTGTCGTGTGTCCCCTACACTCGGCGGGGTGGCCTCCAGGCACGTGGTATCTCTCAGAGGGGCTGGTGGATGAGGGGTTTGGGGGGCTAGGAAGGGAAGGGGAGTATGCTGGCCGCCAACAGGCGCAGGAATTCTACCTGGATGGCCTATCCAAGGGAAGGCGCGAGGATTAAGAATCATGGGAACCTATGACGGGGCTTGGATCAATGGATGTGTTGGGATGAGCTTAAAGCCCTATCCAGTGGCACCACCTGTCATGGCTAGGGACACTCCCAACTGTCCCCAGGTGCTCGGCCAATGTCCAGGCCTGTGCCTTGGGGCTCAGCTGCCAAGGTATCCAGGGGCTAGCCCTATGCTGCTCTGGGAATTCTCCATAAGATGGGGGGGAAAAAAGGAACAC
>JAGMWU010000044.1:2832-13865 GCA_018697195.1 Certhia americana
TCTTTCTTTCTTTCTTTCTTTCTTTCTTTCTTTCTTTCTTTCTTCCTCTCTCTCTCTCTCTTTCTCTCTTTCTCTCTCTCTTTCTTTCTCTCTTTCTTTCTTTCTTTCTTTCTTTCTTTCTTTCTTTCTTTCTTTCTTTCTTTCTTTCTTTCTTTCTTTCTTTCTTTCTTTCTTTCTTTCTTTCTTTCTTTCTTTCTTTCCTCTTTGTCTCAAAGGACACCAATATATCTATTACAGCCTATGGGTCTCTTTTACTAAATTGCCCACAGCTTCTTTAGTTTATTTTATGCACTCAGATTTGCTTTTATTCCTAGAGATTTTTAATTCCTTAAATACAGTATCAGATTACCTGTGTTCCTTGGAGAAGTCACCTGCAGTGACCCAAATGGCAGCTGTCAGGCTAAGATTTAACACATTTATAAATACCTGAAGCCCCTTGAACACCACAAGAGGTACAGAAAAGGCAAAGGCAACACCAGATCTCTCCATTTAGGGCAAGGGGCTCCTTCCTTGCTTGCTGAATCAGCCTGAAGTGCACCATGTCTCAAAATATTATAATTTTGTAGGAGCATAAGGCTTTTAAACCAGTTATTATAACTCTCTGGAGCCTTACCAAAGACACCAACCCCCAGATAAAATTGTAATAAACAGTGGTAGGGAAAAAAGTAGCTACTGCAGAGCCTAATTAAGTATTTTGATTAGTTCATACTTGCTGCATTTTGGCTGCTGTTTATAATTAATTTTATTATCTACTATCTGTCAGTGCTGGGGTTTTTTTAACTACTTCTTTGTTTACTTAATTGAGCCATTTATAATCATCACTTTGGAGGAGTGAGTTCTCCTGTTTGCTTTTATAACTGATGGTGTTCACTAAGCCTTTTTGCCCTTTCAGCTCCCATACCCTTCACAGCACTGCCAGCAGTAACCCCGAGCAAGAATCCAGATTTCCAGGCACAATAAAGAGTGCTGAGCATTATTTCTCACCCACAGTTAAACACAAACCTTCCTTTCAGTCAGCTTTTCCTGCAACATCCAACCCATTCCTCTCCAACACCAGTTTGAGTTGGTAATAGTGAATTATTGAAGCTATGGGGAAATCCATGGAATGTCTCGTGGACACAGCCAGTCAGTCCTGCCATGGAAAAGCTGCAGAATTGGAGCCAGGAGCGCAAAATGACACTGATTTTACAGCAGGAAGGAGTCACCATTTCCTGGGAAGAAAGGCTGGCACAGCTGGGATTGTTCAGCTGCGCAGGAGAAGCTTTGGGCTGAGCTCAGGGTGGCCTTGCAAGGCCTGAAGGAGCCCCAGGAAAGGTGGAGAGAGACAATTCCCAAGGGATGCAGGCACAGGACACAGGGAATGGCTTCCCAGTGCCAGAGGGCAGGGCTGGGTGGGGGGATTGGGCAGGAATTGTTCCCTGGCAGGGTGGGGAGAGGCTGGGCTGGAATTCCCAGAGCAGCTGTGTCTGCCCCTGGATCCCTGGCAGTGTCCCAGGCCAGGTTGGATTTTTTCTTGGAGCAGCCTGCGACAGTGGAAGGTGTCCCTGAACTATCCCGGAACTTGATGATCTTTAACCCAGTCCATGCTTCTATGATTTTCAATACCTCAATTTCCATTTTCAATCCCATGCTTTGGCTTTGGAGCAATGAGACTTCTCACGTTTTTTTAGCTTTTGCCTCTGCAGTCAGTTTCCTCCTTTCTCCAGTTTAAACAATAACTCAGCTACAAGAGAAGGGGGCATGTGGCCAAAACCATTTTATATTTCAAAGTGGCTCTTAAATGTGTCCATTACCCAAATTGAGGTAACAGGAAGATTGGGAATATCCCAAGGCATGACCTTGAAAACTGGAGTCAAGCAATAGGTACAGCATGGAACTTAATAGGACAAAGTGCAGAGTCAGGAATTAAACAGAAATTCCTGCCCTCAGTTATGAATATGATTTGACTGACAAGGGAAGAGATGGAATTGACTTTTTCTGCCTCAGTCAGAGGAGAACAGAGCCATGAGTGCAATGCAAATGTAAAGAAGTAAATGTGATCCTACATCTCATCAGCTGGGAATGTTCCTGTAGGGAAAGGGGAATATTGTTTCTGTTGGACATGACACTGATGAGCCCTTTGCAGGGATACGATCACAATCCTGGTCCCTTCTGCACCAGGAAGATGAATTTGAAGTGATAGTGAGCAGAGGAAGACCAGCAGGATAATATGGAGAGCTCAGGGCACAAGGGAAAAATAGCAAGGATTGGTTCAGGTGAACTCTAGAAAAACAAAGGTGAAGAGGGGATGAAGTTATTCACTGTAAATTTATCAGATCAGTGAAGGAGAGGGAGAAAAGGAGGTAATCATGGTTTTAAATTAGTGGGAAAACCACCACAGGAAAAATCAAATAAATAAGCAAAGTGCTATGTCAAAGGGTATTTCTAAATACTTCTATCAGAGAAGTGAGTAATTATATGGGAGTTGTAGCAGGAATTTAAAAAGACAACAAACAAATCCACAACACTCAACAAGAAAAAAGCCCAACATAAATAACCAGATTGGGTTAAAATCACAGATATTTCTGGAAAGAAGGAACTGTACACCCCAGTGCAGACGTGATCCCACCACCCTGCACGTTGTTTCTGGGCCTGTATTCCTAATCCTAAGAAAAGCACAACACAGCTGAGAGGTTTTGTGAATGAATTTTCAGGAAATGGGAGGCTGAAATAGAAATAGGAAGAAGAAACAGAGAGGAAAGAGCAGAGGCAGTGACAGAGAAGCAGTGATGGACTAGACTGGGGGTTTTGGGGTTTGACTGCATCTCCAGAGGTCCCTTCCAACCCCAAGTATTCTGTGACTCTGTGACTGCTTTGTAATGTATAAAATTAAGATCAAAAATTCAGTGTTGAAACAGGCCCACATAACAAAAATTTACCTGTTGAAAATTAAATGTCATAATTGATAAGAAATCGCAGCCAAAGAAGTGCTGAAGGGAACCACTTGGGATTTAAAGAGTTGAAATGATTACTCACAAGAGGAGCAGAGGGGGATTAAAATAAACAGGCCTTAATTGATTAAATTGAACATGAGGAAACAGAAAAGCTTCACATGATTGGTACCTGCCCTGCAGTTTGCAAAGGAAGAGGAATACTGAGAAAACACAAAGCTCCATTATCAGGGAAGATTTTTTTTTCACAGCAAATGAGGTACTAAGAAAAAGATGGGGAGATTTTGCTCTTGCATGCAGCAAAATTCCAGGCTTGCCATTGAGTCTTTGCTTGCAAAACAGCTTTACATAAGCAGCTTTTATAATGCTCCATGAAGATCAATAGCTTTAGGTTGACTTATTTGTTTTGGTTTTTTCCTCTGTTACCAAAGTACTCGATTGCAGGCTGGAAAGTTGCTTTGTTGTGTCAGATTCTATCCCAAAATATCAGGAAAGATAGACTTTACCTTGCAAAATACTGGAGAGAGAGAAAGGGCAAAGGGGAGAAGGTTATTGCCAACCTCTCCATAATAAATTTTGGCAGCTGTGTCACCTAACTCTGTATTTATAGCCATTCCCTAGCCTGACATCCAGAAATGGGAAGGTTAGCAAGTGAAAGAGGAGCTTTTGCAGAGGAAAGCAACCTTAAATATCAGGCAGCTTTTCAAAACATCTGGGCCAGGTTTACCAGATTGCACCATGGAAATGTTAGACACCAAAAAATCAGACCTTGATGTGCAAATAAGGGAAAAAAATGGGGGTGGTAGGCTGGGAAAGAGAATTCCCTCTGGTATTCTTCCTGCCAGAAAACAAAACCAGACAGCTTCCACCCACTGGTCTCTCCTTATCTTCCCTTCAGTTCCTAATGGCTTGCTCTGCAAAATTTCCCCAACTCCACCATGCCACATAAACCTCCCGAGGATTTAAAATTCCCCTCAGATTAGCAAATGCTGACCCTTTGACAATATTATCAGCTTGTGTGAACCAAAACTGTTTCAGCTGATCTTTAAGCAGACATTTCCCACCACATCTTCCCTTGCTGCTGTGCAGGAAAAAAAAAAAAAAAAAAATTGCTTTCAGTGCTGCCATATGGGCTGAGGCAATATCTAGACTTACACTTTTTAGGCCAGGCAGGGAAAGTGTAATAACAAGAGGAGGAGCACAGGAGGCTCTAGGCAAGGCTTCTCCCAAGCTGCCAGATGATTTGTTCCCTTTGCAAATCAAAACACCCCCGGGCCTGATCACAGAATCCCAGAATCCTTTAGGTTAGAAAAGACCTCCAAGATCAGGTCCAGCTTTTCATTTTCATGAGGTTTTGGTTTATGGTGGCACCTAAAGAGCCACGGGTTAGGATCAGCCAGCCCCAGGATTGTCAGAGTGCACATTTTAATCATAAAAACAGATGATTTGTGATGTGCTCATGAGTTATTTTGATATCTGCAGGTAAATGCTGTAATTTTGAGAACTTTGGAAAATTCTTGGCTTGCAGATAAACAGGGATCCTTTGAGACAGGATGAAAACTCAGACTCTTTAAAATAATGAAAAGTTAGAGTTTATGTATCAAACACTATTCTGTGGCCAAAATTCTTCTACAGACATATTTTGGATTTAATTACTTTTCAACTACTACATGTTGCAGTAGTAACTCCTACTTTTTAACTACTTTTAAACTACTTATCCCGTTCAGAGGTAAGGAGGATTGTACACCAAGGGAAGTCAAAATTTCAGAACTGGAAGTGAAGAACCAATGCCTCTGGCTCAATTTCATCAGGGCCCAAATGCTGGTTTTTACATGTTGGAAGGTTTGGAGTCCCCATTTCTGGAAGTGTCCAAGGAAGGGCTGGAGGTGGCACTCAGTGCTCTGGGCTGGGGACAAGGTGGGGATGGGTCACAGCTTGGATTTGATGTCCTTGGAGCTCTTTTCCACCCTCGAAGGTCCTGAATTAAATTACACTAACATGAATCTGCACGAACTGCAGGATAAGGTCATGGGATTTCTACCTGCATTCCCATTTTGTCCTGGGAGCTGTGGGTTCACTGAAATACCAGTGGCAAAATTCCCCAAAAATCCCTCCCAGAGATGCAGTGGTGAGAGATTTCTCTGTGTATAAATGCTCTGTTGTTTTGTCAAAATGCAAACTGGAGGGGGATAAGGATGTGCCAGAGCCTGGTTTAAGCAGTTTGTCTCCATAAAATTTCTCTGCACGACCTCCAAAGAATTAACAGGAAGTGAGGCAGAGCAAAACCTTATTTTTCTACTCAATGGCCTGAGTAGAGCAGACTCCTAATGTTGTCGCTGTTGCTTATAAACAGAAACACACAAACTTTAATTGTAGTTTATCAGAAGGTTAAAAAAAATGTTTTTTATTAACAAATGGAACACCTTATATAAGGTACTTCACTAAGTAAAAAGTGATTGGTGAATAGGAACACCACCTTCTCTACTACCACTGGTTAAGTAAGAGAAACAATGTATTCTATGTTATGAAAATAGGGATGAAAAACACTATTTGTTGTTTTGAGAAATCATATTGTTTGGGGAGTTTGTTTATAGGATTTCTCTAGGGAAAGTGAGAAGCTTTCCTTTGGGAAGAAAGGATCCTGACAGGCCTTCAGCTGTGAAGTTTGAGAGATACAGAATTGTCAGCTCCACACTAATGTAAAACCCAAAGCTAAGCACTTAAAGTAGGATGTGTCCATCCCCTCCCATCAACCCATTCCTCTGCTTTTCCCACTGTTTAACCACCCAGAACCAATCCCAAAATCCTCAAGCTGATACAAACTGTGCTTCCTGTCATAAACTGTTTCCTCAGGCACGGCACAAGCCTGGGGAATTCAAATTGTTTCTGGGAGTGTGTGCCCAAAGGGAGCTGGGAGGGAACGGAGTCAAAGCCCATTAACTGCAATCACCCTGAACGAGCAGATTTAGGCACTGCCAGTTCAAATTCTGCCTTGGCCTTCGACTGAAATGGAAAGGGAAAGGAAATCTCAGCAGCTCACCAGTCAGGCATTTGCCTGGGACCTTCAGAAAGCAGCAGGGATCTTTTCAGTGTGTCTCAGCACGAGCATTAATTCACTCTGAGAGGCTCTGCAGGGAGATTCATGGAGTTGACACTAAGTGAGCTGCAACTGAGACAAATAGATCGGAGGGGGACAGCAGGCTAAGTGTAAAATAATTATTTGTGCACCTGTTCTGGAGCCGTTTCAGGTTTTGTGCCCCAAGAGAAAATGTGCCATTTGGAAAGCATGAGGGTTTGGGCAATTAAATGATGCTGTTATGGTTCCAAGCTCAACCTAACCTCTCATATGCTGCTGCTCCTGAAATATTTAACAGAGTTAAGAGGGCCTATAACCCATCACATTGTGTCAGAATTTTGAAGGCAGAAAGGATAAGGTCCTACATATCCTCATTTCACATAAACCTTTTTTCCATTTTGAATGTTCCCAGTTTTTCTGCTCTGTTGGCAGACAAAAGCAGGAAAAATGAGCAACAAGTAGAGCAGGCCCTAGAAAAGCAACTTTAGTTTGGAGAACAGTTCCTGTTCCAGGAGATTTGGTCCTAGCACAAGGGAAGAGATTTAAAGAACAATAGTTTGCAGGAAGAAATTAAGAGTTGTACAAATCTCTCAGGAAGAAGAGGCCTCATGCTGCTCTTTTCAGCCAGGTTCTCTTTTATGGGAAAGCTTAAGGAACAAGAACACAGCCATTTTTTAACTTAACATGATATAATACACCACATGCACAATTACATGGGCTCAGATGAGACTTCACAGAGAAAAAAAAAATATTCCCAGAAAGTACATTAGGAAATGTAGGAAGGTGTGAAGAAAGGGTGAGGTGAGAAAGGAAATGCAAATAAGGAGATTTTACAAGCTAAAGCAGTGCTGGTTTAAAGTATTACTTTTTTTTCTCAGGAGAAAAAAATTAGATCACTGATGATCCGTGGTCAGAGAGCACAAATGGGGCGTGGAGCTGGGCTTGCTGCTAATCTAAGACAAAAAACTTACAGAGGAACTGATAGGACTTTAGAAAATGTAAATTGTTATCATTTACATTACGTGAAAATCCACAATCCCATTCTGCTTCCCTCTGACTAGGGGCAAAAGTTTGGAATATGGGTAATTTATCACAGTGTAGACAAAAAAGGTGAAGCATTTCACCTTTTCAGTGGGTGGAGTGGTCTGGAAAGGATGGTTATGATGATATCTGGAAAGAATATTCTGGGCTCTATTTTCCAGGTTTTCTCAGCAAAGAAGGCTGAAGTGAAGTATCTGTTGATCTCCGAAGGTGTGCACCTGCCTGGTTTGCCTGGCAGCTGCTCCAGCCAGGAATGTGAGATCTGTTGGCCAATTTCAGTCAAGCCTGAGAGTGGGAAAGCAATGCCAAAGACTCCATCAGTGAGGAGAGGTGGGTAAAGGTGCTGGGAAGTGCCCCAGAGGGGATGGAGATTTGTTCGTGGTGTGAGATCAGCCCTGGTTATGCGCCGGAGAACTGCGGGATGCAAAGCTTGCTGTTTCCTGGATACACCTGTGGGTCTCTTTGCTGTGAGGGCAGCGAGGCACTGGCACAGGGTGCCCAGAGAAGCTGTGTCTACCCCTGGATCCCTGGAGATGTCCAAAGCCAGGCTGGACGGACCTCTGAGCAAACGGGGCTAGTGGAAATTGTCCCTGCCCACGGCCGGGGGGTTGGCACTAATTGATATTTAAGGTCCCTTCCAACCCAACCCAACCCGTTCCGCGATTCGGTGATTCCTGCGCGGGGAGGGCTCCGCCGGGGGGTAGGCGGGCCGCTCCCGAGGCAGCCGCATCCCGGCGGGAGGGGACAGCGCCGGGTCCCCGCGCTCCGCACGCCCATCCATCCCTCCCCGCGGGAGCGCAGCGCTCCCTTCCAGCGGGGGCGGCGCAGGCGGAGCGGGGCCGCCCCCGCGGAAGGAGCGCGCCGCCCCCGCCGCCCCGCAGAGGGCGCTGCCTCCGCTCCGCGCTCCGCTCCGCGCTCCGCTCCGCGCTCCGCTCCGCGCTCCGCTCCGCGCTCCGCTCCGCGCNNNNCGGGCCAGCGCAGCTCCCCCCCGCCGCAGCCCCCGCGCCCGCCCGCGGCCGCTCCGCGGGGCCGCGCCTCCCTCGCCCGCCTCGCTGGGACCCGCGCAGACCGCGCACAGCCCCGCACTCATCGCGCACTGACCGCGGAAACAGCCCCGCGCAGCCCCGCACTCATCGCGCACACAGCCGCGGAAACAGCCCCGCACGCACCGCGCACACAGCCGCGGATACAGCCGCGGAAACAGCCGCGCACGGCTCGCACTCATCGCGCACACAGCCGCGGATACAACCGCGGATACAGCCGCGGATACAGCCGCCCCCCGCACCGGCGGAGC
This sequence comes from Certhia americana, assembly GCA_018697195.1. NCBI lineage: Eukaryota > Metazoa > Chordata > Aves > Passeriformes > Certhiidae > Certhia > Certhia americana. The sequence continues at coordinate 11,174 of JAGMWU010000044.1, forward strand.
CCCGCGGCCGGCGGGTGCCGCTGTCCCTCCGGGGGTGCGCGGCTGGCGGGAGGTGGGCGAGCGGGCGTGGGGAATGGAGACGCCCGACAGCATCCCCGGGGCCGTGTGACAGCGAGAGGCGCTCAGACGAACACACGGAGCCGGAGCCGGAGCCCCGCAGCCGGAGAAGCCCCGGGCAGAGCCGCCCTGCCCCGTCCCGTCCCGCGGGGAGCCGGCATGGAGTGACAGCAGCCGCCAGGTAAGCGGGGCTGCCGTACCCGAGGGGACGCTGCGCAGGTGATGGACCGGGGCTCGCGGGTTTGGTGCCTGTGCTCTCTCATGGCTCGTTGCCGCCGCGTTTCTCCGTCTCCCCTCCTGCCCCAAAAAAACGCCTTTCCTCCAGCCCCCCGGGCAGCCACGGCGGCGGTGCCGAGGGATTCGGGGCGCGTTACTTATGTAACCCGGGGGCGAGCGGCCGCGGCCGCTTCGCGCTGAGCGAGGGGCGAAGTGGCAGCGGCAAAACCGCGGCTCAGGGGGGACGCGGTGGGGTGGCCGGGCGACCCCGAGGTCCCCGCTTCCAGCTGCCGTCGCGGGAGCCTCCCGCGGGGGAGCCACATCCCCACGCCCTCGGGCAAAAGCACCGCCGCGATGGAGCCGGGGCTGCGCCGGCCGCCCCCGGCTCCGGGGCTCGGCACCGGGCACCGCGGGCCGGGGCCACCGGGGACCGCGTCCCGCCCGGCCGCCCCCATCCCCAGCGGCGCTCCAGCGGCGGTGCCCGAGCTGGGAAGAACTTCAAAGAGGGGAGAGGGCAAGGAGCGGGGGGGGGGGGGGGGGGGCGATGCTGTTTTGGCTGCTCCCGTCTCACTTCTCCGCGGGGAGGGTGGCTGGGGGCAGCCGGGGCGAGGCGGAGGGGAGCCGGGGTAGCGCTGGAGGCAGCCGGGGCCGGGCGGAGAGGAGCCGGAGCCGGGATGAGGGGGCGGCGCGGCCCCGCCGAGCGGCCAAGGAGGGGACAGCCTCCCCCGGGGGACACGGGTGGCGGAGGGCACGGGGGTGTTCACGGAGGGGTGCCCGTCTCCTCTTGTTCGGAGGGAGAGTGAGCTCGGTATCACCATGGCGACCTGAGGGAGGAAAAGAACTAAATAAATAAATAAGTAGGAGATAAACTCCCCCCTTCTTCCACTCCCCCCGGCCCTCGCCGTCCCTTCCAGGCCGGCTCCGGTGCCAACGGTGGGGAGAGAGAAAGACACCACGGAGAAAACTTTCCTCTCGTGGTAAAAGCGGGCGGCGAAGGGCCGGGGGAGTGGAAGAAGCGGAGAAGGGATGGCAGTTTCGGGGAGCCGGGGGCTCCCGCATCGCCGTGGCCGGAGCATCTCCGGGAAGCTGCCTCGGGGCTGCTTGCTCTTCATGGCTGCTTAGGATGCTTAGGATGCCTCCCTTCTCCCCCCTGCTCCGGGACCTCTCCGGCAGCCCCGGGGCTCTCCGCCTTTTGCTGCCGGACCGGTCCGGCCCCGCTTCAGCACCGCGGACAGCGGCGGCGGAGCGGCCCGGGGAGCACGGGATGCGCGGCCCGGGGGCTTTGAGACGGGAATTCTGCGCTGGGAGAACCGGGAAAAGCCCCCACCGCTGCTCAAATCCCCCCGAGCCGCTCCCTGCTGGGCGCCAGGAGCTAGAGGAAGACTCACTCAGGGCCACTAAACTTTCCTGAGCCAAACGAATGCAGGAGCTGGGAGCAAAGACTTACAAAAAATTACATCTTTCCCACGAGCTCGCTCGAGGTTGTTTTTTAGGGCTGTTCTGCAGCGGTTCTCTGTAAACTGTTACAGGTAACTGCATCCCCCGGCAGGACCCTTCACATACACAACACCAGGGAAAGAAGCGCTGCAGAAACTGTGAGAAATGCCTGGCTGCTTTGCCTGCAGGAAACTCGTGGAGAAATAGCACTTGGGAGGAATTTTACTCTCAGCTCGGGGAGCCATCCCACTGCTGAGGGGCACAACTGCACAGGTGGAGTTTGTGCCGGTCAGTCGTGGTCAGCTCATTGCAAAAACACCTCCTGACAGAGCCCTCTTCTTCTCAGACAGCTGGTGCCCAGTTTAAATAAATATAAAAAGCAAAAATGTTGGGGTTAGTGATAATGCACCAACATCCAGGATACATTTCTTGCTCTGATGGGTTGTAGATCATTGGCTCAGCTCAGCTATACCTGTCTCATTCTAGCAGTTACATATGCAGTTATTACCTCAGACTAGGAAAAAATTAGTCTAGGAAAGCAAACAACATAATTAATACTATTCACTGGGGGAGATAGAGATGGATTAGTCACTTTTGGGCTGTTCACTGTGTCAGGATGTTCGTTTTTCATTAAGCAAACGAAATTTATTTGATCTTGCCTCGGTACTGATAGGCAGTAAACTATAGGTACATGGAGAGTTATTGGTTTGGAATCCAAATCCCTGGCCTCTCTGGGTTGTACTTTAACTATCAGCAATCTATCAAATCACACCAGGACTGTCTTCCTGCTCTGCCTGCCTTCCTTCTTGCTTATAAATTCTCTGTTTCAAAGAATTCTGGAAGAGACAAACACATGGGTGAGTCCTAGTCAAGTATGAGAGATAATTGGCTCCTTTCTTTCTTTCTTTCTTTCTTTCTTTCTTTCTTTCTTTCTTTCTTTCTTTCTTTCTTTCTTTCTTTCTTTCTTTCTTTCTTTCTTTCT
>JAGMWU010000044.1:17626-87487 GCA_018697195.1 Certhia americana
AAAAAAAAAAAAAAAAAAAAAAAAAAAAAAAAAAACCAGCAAAAAAATCCCCAAACCCTTCTGGATAGGAAAACAATAATGTGCAGATTGGAAGGGTGAAACAGGAGGCTGAGGGAACGAATGGCATGATGAGAGCCTGCACGAGAGCATCGTTAATTCAATGCTCTAATCAACTGTGTTCTGCAGTGCTTTGCCACAACAATCCCTACTTCAGCCTCTCCAGCTCAGAGCACTTTGCAGCATTGCAGGAAATCCTCTGCTTTTTGCTTCCCATTTGAAAAAATAATCTCATTGTGTCTTGTCAATACAGACAACTTTGTCAATGAAAGCAAAGGAGAAATTATCGTGTAATTTAGTATTTATCATAATCAAGAGCAGGGGTTCATTAGAACAATGAGCAATTGTCAAATTATTTCTCAGAGTCGTTATTTGAAGAATGAGAAAAGGGTATTTCCTACCTTCCTGCTTTTTCTCCCACTATCTCCTGCTGACACTCAGAGCCTGCAGTTTCTACCAGCCTGTGAGATCAATTTCCCATTCCTGAAAAGAGGCATTTATGTTAAGTGATTGTAATTAAGAACCTCCTTACAGCTCGATAGCTGTCTGGACAAGCAGAGGTAATTCCCCATTGATTTCCATGGGGCCAGATTTTCACAGAAAGATCTTCAAAAGGCAGCGCCTGGTTTGGAAGTACAGCTTCCCTGGGCTTCTTAGAGTATCTTAGGATGGAGTCATGGAATCATTAAGGTTGGAAAAGACGTCCAAAATCATCCTGTCCAAGCTGTGACTGGTCTGCACCTTGTCCCCAACCCAGAGCACCGAGTGCCACCTCCAGGTGCCACCTGCAGGGATGGGCACTCCAAAGCTCCCTGGGCAGCCCCTGCCAATTCTTGATCACTCTTTCTAGGAAGAAATTGCTCCTGAGCCTCCCCTGGCACAGCTTGAAGCCATTTTCCCTTTTTCTGTCCCTTGTTCCCTGGGAGAAGAGACCAAACACCACCACCCCAGCTTCCCCCTCCTGTCAGGGAGCTGTGCAGAGCAATGAGGTCTTCCCTTAGAGCATCAATAAAAAGAGCTGGGAAACTCCAAAGGGAAACTCCAAAAAGTAATTTTATTCCACCAAAGACCTCAGGAGGCTTCTAGAGATGCCACAGTTTGGCTCCTCAAGTTTCATGGGATGCCTCTCTAGTAATTAAATCAACGTGGCCATCTGCAGGTGCAGAAGATTGTGGGAGATAACCCCTGACTTCAGAGCTCCCTCAGAGAACTGTGCCCACTAAACTTCTTTGTACTGTCCTGCATCACTCCCTTCCTGCCTCTCTTATAAAAATACCACGTTTATGTAGAAGTCAGGCTTATTTTTATCTCACATTGCTCCTGACACTCTCCAGCTGCAGCCTGAAGTGTCTCAGTGTCCCCTGGTCTCAGAGGTGGCCTTGGACTCTCAGAGCTGGAACCAACAGCAGGGGCAGGGAGAACACAGGTGGGCAAGGAAAGGGAGGGAATCTTTTTTTATCTGATTAAAACCAGAGGCTGTTTAATGATCTCAGGATTGCCATCAACTGCAGCAGGCTGTGGATCAGTGTCAGTGCAGAGAGGAAAGGAAGAGGGGAGGGAAGGAGAGAAAAGGGGAAGGGAAGGTTTGGGAAGGTTTGGGAAGGGAAGGTTTGGGAAGGGAAGGTTTGGGAAGGGAAGGGAAGGTGCGGAAAGGAAAAGAAAGGAAAAGAAAGGGAGCTGTGCCACCTTTGGTGTGTTCTCAGTGTGCTGCTGGCTTTGTCTGGTACAAGTGCAGGAGAGCAGAGCTGTTAGATGAGAAATTAATAAAATGCCTCATTTAGTTCTTCACTGAACAGGAGCTGGGGATTATCCAACCTTCACCCAGCTGCACTTGTAGAGGGGAGGAGGTGGAAGGAGGCAGCTGGATCCCAGCCCATCAGTGCCACCCAGCGTGGTGTGTCCAGCAAGCTGGGCACGTCCATCCAAACCCACTGTCTTCCCAATCATCTCCAGATCCAGGGCTGGTGTGATTCACTGCACAGGAATTCCAATACTTCAGGTAGTTAATCATGTTCAATAAACTAGATACATGTTTATCTCAGCTGAGTATCCCACAGGGATGTGAGCAATCCTTGGGAAGCTGCTGGGTTCTATCTACAAGGTATAATTATATTAAAGCACAAAGTGTATCCCAAGCCTTCCGTGATTACAAACAAAGCAATATTAATCCACCTCCCCCAAACACACCAAAGTTACCACAAAAACCTGCAAGAGAAACAAACAGAACATTGTAGGAACCAAGAAAACATTCCAGCAATATCTGGAATATTCTAGTGATGGTGACTGTAATTATATGTTGGACATTTACAATGTTATATTAAGGACTGGTTTACTGTAGATGTTCTGCACACATTTACCACCACCAAACTTTTCCCTACAACAGGACTTTGAGATGTAAGGGTAACCCTAAACTTCTGCAGTTCCAAATTCTGTCTCTGGCTGAGTTCTTCATTTCTACCCAGAGGAAGGAAAGCTGTATCAAAATATAAGATGGTTAAAATTTGAAAGGGGTGGGAAGGAAAAGAGCTTGAGAGAGAAGGGAAAATGACATTAAAAAAAAAAGAAAAAAAAAAAAGGGGAATGAAAAAAACACCCTAGGATTGGATCATAAAAATTCCCATACTTGGAACAGTCCATTCCACAGTTCTGGGATGGCTCCCTGGAATTTGACATCTGGATGTTGCTGATCACTATTTTCTACCCCTTGCAAGTGGCAAATTTGTGGTCTAAGCTACAGCAGTGGATTTGCTGACCCAATACTACCAAAGCCTTTTTTGCCATCTGGATATATAGAAAATACTTTTCCTTGAATAATTATTTTTTATAAACTGCTCTGAAGAAAAAGAATCCTCCGTGTATAAGCAGCAAATGCCTGGTATTGACACACTGCACTCCAGCAGTGTTTGCTGCAAGAAAGAGCTTTGCTCTTTCATGGAGTAAGACACAAGGACAGTAGATATAAAGCAAATTTACCTCCAGAACTTCAACAGAAATCCATATAAATTCAAAGAAAATAATAATAATAATAATAATAATAATAATAATAATAGTAGTAGTAATAATGTTTGCAAAGAGCAGGACTCATGGTTTGTTTGTTGTTTTGTTTTTCATTCCAGCTGCTTTCAGAAGGCAGACTGATGGTTTTGGGCACAACTCAAATATTAGAAGATAATTAAGCAGAAAAATCAGGTAGGGCCTTAGAATTACAGCAGAGGAAAGATTTATGATATTAGCATGAGAAGAAATAACAATAACAAAAGAAAGTGGAAGAAGCCTTACAGAAAATGCTCAGGAATAGTAAAACCCACCAAGCTGCTACAGAAATAGAATCACAGAAAATATGAGATCTAAATGCATTTAGTCAAAGAGCATTAAAGTCACTCCGTTCACTTCAAGGGGTTTCATATCAGACCTTAAATGTAAATTTATTTTAAACAGGCTGGTATGTGGGAGAGAGAGGTCTGACATGCAGCTTCCTTAGCACATCCCAGGATGACTTCATTCCTTCAGACTGCCATCAGAAATATCTGTGTAATCCAGCCTCAACTTTGTTCTTATTTGTGCTTTGTTGGTGTAAAAGCAGAGCCAGCAGGGACAGGGAAGGTGCCCCAACAACACATTCTAGAAACCTCTACAAATCCTCCAAATCCTTTCCCATTGTGATGGTTTGAGATGGGGTTTCTCACATTTGGCCACAACGCAAGCACGTGGTGCTCCCATGGGAGTTTTTGCAGCTCCCCAGGATTAAAGAGCACATTTTCAACAGAGGTGGATGTGCATCAACACAAACATTTACCAGGAGCTGCAGCCTGAGTGTTTCTGCAGGATCTTTAATTAAGAGCGGCCTGACTCTAGGTCCAAAGCATGGATTTGGGAGTAAATAGGAAAACAGATTTCAAAGCAGTTTATTTTAAAATTAATGGCTGTTGGCACCTGCATGGAACGTCAGTCAAGAGCGGTTGAGGTGAGCACAGCTGAAATGGTGAAATAAAAATATTAAGCCATCTGTTATGTTTTACATATTATTTTTAGTAATGCAGAAAAAAGTCAGATTTATTCCTACTTCCCCTTAATGAAGTTTTCCAGAAATAAGCAGTGCACTAACAGGCTCTTGACAATTTCTGGCAGTAACCAGTCCACAAAAAGCTCATTAAAAGGCCAAGTGATGTTCAAACCATCGAATGTGTAGGCAGGGCCACCCCATAAGTTTCAGGACAAAAATCAGCCCAGGAGCTGGGCTGTGCAGTTGGAAAAGGTGGGAGCAAACACTGGCAACTGAAATGGCAAGAAAAATCTTCATTTTGTTCTTGAAAACAACGCCTCAGGCATCCTCCTTGTGAGCAGAAGAGGGAGAAAAATCTGACTTCACTGTTTGCAAATTACACAGAGGGAGAACTTGAAATTTCCACAACAATTTCTGTCTTCAGGTGAATTTCTCATTTCAGTGAAATCTGAAGTTGGGTGAGGCTGGACCCAAAGCACATATTCCACATTTCAGCAGTCACAAACTGCATTTTTGTGAGTTGGCCTCAGACGAATTCACCATCATTAATAAAGATGCACCATCAGGAAAAACCACAAGCGAAAAACCAACCAAAACAAAACCCCACATACACACACACACACAAAAATGAAAAAAAAACCCCTAAATTTCACCTGACTCTCCAGTTCTAATTGTAATTATCAAAGCCATACTCAGTAAATTAGAATTAGCACTTCTGCTCAATCTCACACACCAGCGTGGGAGTCAAAAAGGAGGGGATCAGTGCAGTTTGATGCAGCTGGATGAAAATTAATTAATGATTAATGGAGAGGTCAAAATTAGAACTGTTAGAAGTAAAAGTTAAAAAAAAAAAATTTGAAGTTTCTCTCCCCAAATAGAAATGTTCATAAAATTAACTGAAAAATAAAATTCTTTACCTGTATACTGCCTGTGATTCTTTCCTCTGAGCCAATAATCAAGGATTTAACCATGAACAAGGACCTAATCTTGTGTGTCCTCCCAACTTCCAGGATTTTGGTGCATGTGGAAAGACTCTTGTCCAGTGTATGTGTATCTGATTTAACCCTATCGTGGATCTTAAATGAACTCAGGAAAAAACTAACAAAAATACAAATGTAAGAGTTGTTACATAATTTCACAGGATCATAGAAAAAATAGATTAGAAGGGAGCTCTGGAGGTCCTTCACAGGTGCCAAGCAGAGGGAATAATCCCATTCCTCAGCCTATTTTTCCCAAAGCTCCCCAGTGTACGTTCAGCCTTCACTGCTGGAGGCTGCACAGCTGATCCATGTGGAGGTGGAGGTTTGTGGAATTCCCAGATTTTATCCCAGGGTGGGTTGCTTCCCAGCCTGTATTGATGCAGGGGTTGCTCTTTTCAAGGTTCAGGATTTGGTGTTTTTCCCCTTGTTCAACTTCATGAGGTTCTTGACAGCCAGGGGTTTTTTTTGTTTTTTTGTTTTTTTGTTTTTTTTTTTTTTTGTCTGAGTGACATCTCAGTGCATCCACTGCTCCTTCCAGTTTGGAGTCAGCTGGGGGCTGAGATTCCTCTGGTGCCCCAAGAGGAATCAATCCCCAAGGGACACCAAGAGCTGTGAGATTTGGATCTGCAGACCCTTCAAAGGCCAAGCCCATTTCCCACCCCTCCTCACAGCCCATCCATCCACTGCATTTGTCCTTTTTTGGACCAGCAAAAAACGTGGGATAATGTTGAAAATCTTGCCAAAAACTGGCTGCTTTCCCCTCACCCACAGATCCAGTCATTTTGTGGTAAAAAGCTGTCAGAGTGGCCAGCCATGGATAGATTTATTGCCTGGAGAGGTTGTGGACTCCCCACCCCTGGAAGTGTCCAAAGCCAGGCTGGATTTTTTCTTGGAGCAAGCTGGGATAGTGGGAGGTGTCCCTGCTCATGGCAGGGGGTGGCACTGGATGAGCTTTAAGGTCCCTTCCATCCCAAAAGCTTCTATTATTCTACATTCTACAATTCTAAATCCAAGCTGGCTGTTCCTGACTGTGTTCTTGTATTTTATCTTTCTGGAAATAGCTTTTTTGAGAATATATTCACTAGTTTCCCCAAGGAGTTAAGGAAAGTTAATCAGCCTGTTGTTCCCTAAATCCTTCTTATTTTCCTTAAAAGGACAATAAATCATTTCCCTGTTACAGCCATAGGGGAATTTTTTTATGTAGTTTGATTTTAAGTGTTTGCATGTTCATTATTCTAATTTTTAGATTTCATAATTCCTTCCACTTGGAACATCCTTGTCTCTTGTGCTAACTTGGCTGATTCTCAGGGTATAACTCAATTTTCTGTGTGAACAGTCCATCACTGAATGATTTCTTGGCAATCTTTTTCAGATTTGTGTCATATTTCTAGAAGGTTTATATTTCATTTCTAAAGCCTTCTCATGCAGAAATAGGTGAACAGCATCCCAGTCTGGGAGTGGGTTTGGAATTTTCCTTTATGAAGTGTAATATTGATGAAATCCTGCCCTCACTAAATATTTTAATTCTATCCTTTCCATGTCCACCTGCAATGGAATAGGAGTAATTTGAGAAACTTCTTAGCCATTTGCAACAAAATGAAGGTCAATAAAAGAGTACAATCCTTCATTTGGCAAACACTTGTTGTGTGAGCAGCTCTGCACTGCCAGAGCCCACAGAGAATACACAATTCTCCAGGAATTTTGCTTTAGTTATTTCTGAGCCCTCCTTGTTTGCTTCTGATATTTCCAAGTGGATATTTTTGATCCCAGCCAAACATAAAAGGTGGCGGCTGCTTTTGAAGTGACTGAGAGTTTCCCAGCTCATTTCAGTGGGAATAAATTGAAACCCTTAATTACATTTTGTCATCTCTATCAATCTTTGTGGAAGAACTTCAGCACAGTGATATTTTCCTCATAGGCATATCCTTGTGGGATAATAATTGAAAATGTGAATTAACTGCATTAGCTATCACATAATCAGGTTTTTTTTTTTTCCTAAGACAGTCAAATTTCTGATTGACTTAACTGCTACAGCAGTGACTTGAATTAAACAGCTGCCATTTTGCCATTAAAAGCACAGCAAGAGGATTACAAGGAATTCTGAAACAAATAAATCCTTCCTCCACTCTGCTTTTGTACAAACTGTTTTCTACAGTTTTTCTCTCAGCTTCATGACTACAGACATCTCTAGACTGTACCCAAAGCCATCAGAGCTGTTTCAGGTGCTGAAATAAACTAAATATTCATTATTTACTCCCCCTCAAGTATCTTTGCCTCACATTCTTTTCCCTTTGCTCTTACTCCTGCTTCTTATATCTGTAGCAAAATAAAAAATAAAAAATATTTTTTTCCCATTCAGTTTTTCAAGGCTGCTGAACAAAGACTTTTATCCCCACTGTGCCTCTGAAAATGTGCCATAGTTACCCTCCACACTTGGATGGATTTCCCACATCCCTCCTGAAGGTGTTCTACCCCTTTCCTCACTAAATATTAATGACAAAACTCAGGCTTATAGAAGTATGTTGACAAGTGGGTGAATTTGTTTTGAGGAGTAGGCAAATTCTAATTTGCTCAGATTAGAAGGGAGTAAATTCCATTCTTTAGCACAAACCCTCACCTGGAATTGTTCTGGAATGGTTGTTGTTTCCCCACTGGATATATATTCTGTCTCCTACTGGAATGATAAATTTTGTCCTCAAAATATGAGGCTGAGGGGCTAAGAAGTGATGAAAACCCTCAGAACACAAACCACGGGCAGACAGAAAATGCCATTTTCTAAACAAAAAAGCAATTAACCCTTATTAACCTGTGCCCCTTCTACAGGCAAGGGGCCAAGATGAAAGAACAAAGTCCTTATTAAAAAAAAAAAAAAGCAAACAAAACACAAGGAGAATTTATTTTAGGGAACAAACCTGTGGCATGAGGACAGGACCTGGAGGGTGATGCTGCAGAGCTCTGTTTATCCTCCCTCAGATCCAGTAAAGCCTTGGAGTGCTCAGTGAACACACATTCTCTGTGTGCAAAATCAAATAATGCTTCTCTCCCAGTTTCTAGAATTTTGAACTCTTAAGTAGCATCTGAAAGAGCTTTTCTCCTGCCTCTAGCAACTCCCACAGAAAGAGGAACATTTGGAGCTGAGCACGGTTCCAGTAGATGCAGCACACGGCACCTCTCAGCTCCACAGCAGAGACAGGGCCAGAAAAGGAAAAATCTGATGGGAAGAGATGCAAGAGAAGAATTCCATGGCCAGCTCCTGTAGATAGTCACCTATTTGCACCAAACAAGAATCTCACGCTGAGTCCCCAGTTATCCATGTTTTTATCAGGTCACTGGATGAAATCCTTGGGCTGCAGCACCTCATCACACACACACACACAGATGGACATTTTGCCTGGCACAATTATCCTCTAATCTGAATAATCTCCATGAAAGAACTTGGGTATTTTAGCTGTCACAAACTGAGGCTGTTTACCTTTCTCGTGGGATTCAGTGCTCCATCCCACTGCCACTTTCCTCATCGAGCAATTCCTGTCTCTCCATGCTGCTGCAGCATTACATAACCACCCCTGTGCAAAAGCTGGAGGAAAACCCAGCTCAAGAGCCCAGCACAGCACAGCCACATCCAGGTGTCTCCTTGGAGAAAGGCACAAACTCAGAGTAGACCAATTCCCCCTGGAATTGCAGTGCTGGGATGGAGAAAGGAGAGAATGATGTGCAAACAGCAGAGTCCAAGAGAATACAGCACCTTTGCAAACCTGCTCACATTCCAGGGAAGAGGTCCAGTCTTTCCTTCAGTAAGGGTGTGAATTTCTCCCAAGGTGCCCTGAACAGGGACTAATAGAAAACATTAAATGACTAGCAATGCTTATTATTTATTAAAATCACACTATTCAACATGCACATAAGGCCTTGAGTTCTGTTCTGGGCGTACAGAGTGTGGAACAAATGCAGTGCAAAGACTTCATTTATACCCAAAATTTCAGTGCAGTGCTTCTGCCTGAAGAATTATTCCTACTAAGAGCCAGGACTTCTCCAGACACAGGGACATGCTCACAGTAATTCTGCCGTGCAACTTTCAGAGCCTGAGTTAGCAATTCTCTACAAGAAAATGCCCCACCTTTAATTCACCCCAGGATTCAGTGTCTGCCTTAAAACAAAGCAGCTGAATTCATTTGGGATAGCTGTTCCATAAGGCACTGGCCCAGCAGCTCTCAAAAGCTACAAAATACAAGTTACAGGATGGATTTTTAAATAAAACATGTTGTATTTAAGTTAAATTTAAGAGCATCACAACGTACATAACCAAGAGCATGAACATTTTAACACAGCACACCTCGAAGACAAAGCAGTAGATCACAGAACCATGGAATCACAGAATCATGGAATGGTTTGGGTGGGAAGGAACCTTAAATCCCATCCATTCCGACCCCTGCCATGGCAGGGACCCCTCCCAGTACCCCAGGCTGCTCCAGCCCCAATGTCCAACCTGGCCTGGGACACTGCCAGGGATACAGGGACAGCCACAGCTGCTCTGGGCACCCTGTGCCAGGGCCTGCCCACCCTCACAGGGAACAATTCCTTCCTAATATCTAATCTGTACCTACTCATTCAGTTTGAAGCCATTCCCTGTTTTCCTGTCACTCCAGGCCATCATGAAAAGGAACTCCCCATCTTTCTTGCAGACTCCCTTTGTCAGTATTGCCATCTTTGGATAATTGCAAACTTCTGCCACAGGACCAGTGTCAGAATAGAGAAAGAGGAGGGATGAAGTTGGGCATCTTCATCTTTGAGAGACTTTGATGTGGCACTTGGGGATGTGGGTTTGTGGTGGCCTTGGCACTGGTGGGGAATGGTTGGGCTGGATGATCTTGAGCATCTTTCGTGACCCAAATAATTCTGAATTTCCAGGTGTGTGCAAACACCAGTGACTTTGGCAAAGGCCTGGAATCAAAGCCATGCTTGGAATCCTTCATGTAAATGTTCTAAGTGGGATGAAGTCAATCCATTGAACAAATCTGATTATTCCCCTTTATCTCCTGTATTTTTGCCTCAGCACAGATAACAGATGAGATGGTCAGGATAACAAGTTCCTGATGCAACTCCTGTGCACAGGTTTTCCCAGTGCTTTTCCAGACATATTTTGCACAGGGAAGGACTGGACACAAGTGCCAGGTAGTGACAGGAGAGGAGAGGAACAAGGTGCTAATACACTGGGGATTAAAAATAGATCACTGAACTAAAAGGGTCAGAAAATCAAATCTCTTGTGAGCAATTAGAAGAATCCCAGGAGCTGTCAATTGTAGGGATTTGGGGGAATTTTGTAGAAAACTGCAGCAGTTTGGGAAAGCTGTCCCCCAGAGAAAGGGCTCACCCAGAGGAACCCATATCAAGTATTAAAAGATAAGAGATTCACTGAGCTAAGTGGAAAATTTCACACTGACCTCGCAGGAACAAAGCACACAGAGATTGTGCCATAGAATTAAAGATAATTTCTGAAAGAAATAGGGGTTAACAATGGAAGCCAAGAGACAAAGAGAAGTTCAGACTGGAAGAGGCAACAGTAATAGCAAGGAATTTATCTGTGAGTAGATCAGTAGCAAGAGGAAGTGCTGGGAGAGTTTTGTCCCACTTCTCAACAGAAAGGAAAGATACAGATGATATTTAGTAGGATCAAGGCCTGTTGTGTGCAAGGGATTGTTCAAACCAAAAAAGGAAGATTCTTCCCTAAAACTGGATAGGATATAACATAAATTTTGATGTTCTCAAATCAATTAAACCTGAAGAACACACTAAAAGCCAGTCTGAGACAGCATCAAATCTACCTCAGAATCCATGGAGAAAGGGAAATTCCAGCAGGCTGGACAGAACACATGTGGTGCCTGTCCTAAACATGAAGGATGTCTGGCAGAAAAAGGAAAATAAACTGGTGACTTATGGACCACTCACCTCAAATTAAGCTCTTGAAAATAGAAAAACTGCTTTAGACACCAGGAAATATAAGGCAAAATGGCTTTATCAACAGCACATTGCATCAAACCTGCCTCATTTCATTCCACAGGAGATCAACACAGGCTAAGAAAGAAGTTGAGGAGGGTCATATATTTTGATTTTATTAAGGCATTACACCATCTGCCACAGTGCTCTAATCAGGAAGCAGGAAAGCTGGTCTAGGAGAAATTACCTTCTCCTGGCTATAGAACTAATTGTAAGACATGCCAAGGAGGAGTTACCAGGGGTTCATTGACAGCATGGAAGGATGTGTCCAGTTGGGTCTGTGGAGAGCCCGATTCTGTCAGATAAAATAATGGGTTTGGTATTTTAAAGGGTAAGTTTAGCATCCAAGATGATCTCTACAAAATGAAAAGGTCTGAAAAACCAGGTGCAACTCTAATAGCAACACAGACCATTGTCCTAAAACAGGACTAATTGGCTACAAAAACAAAGAATGACAAATTAAAAAAAACAAACAAGAACAATTGGCAACAATAACAAAGGACTGGGAACAGCTAGATAACAAAATTCCCAAACATGCTCTAGATCTCACATAATCCACATTGGAATATGTGAATCAGGCCCAGGAGAAGCAGAGCATCCCACTCCTGAGAACAAGGATCCAACACCTGCTTTTCTTCATGCCAGATGACTGTTCACCACCACAGAGCCTCTGCTTTAAATTCTTCCAAAGCTGTTCGACATTGCTGTGAGCCAAACGTTTCTTCAAGGTGTTCAGCATTTCAGGAATGCAGGGCAGATGTTTTATCAAGCTGCTTGTGGGCTCCAACAGCCTGGTTGTGTCTGCCAGGAGCAGGTCCTGAAGGAGCAGGAAACTTTTGGCTGCCTGGCTGAGACATTTGGAGGAGGAGGAGGAGGAGGAGGAGGAGGAGGAGGAGGAGGATGAGAAGGAGGAGGAGGAGGAGGAGGAGGAGGAGGTGAGAGGCCTTTCCTAAGGAAGGCTCCAGAGCTCTGACTGAGTCACTCCGGGCGCAGGACCCCCATGAGGACTGGGGAAGAGAGGACTGGGAAATAAATGTCAGGATTTAGATGAGTTCCTGCCCTTTGCCCAGGCCTCTGGCAGCAGGCAGTAGCTTCATTGAGGTGGCCAGAACCCCAAAACCCACTCTGGCTCACCAGCTCTTTAATAATGGCTGATGTGGTCTATTATAGAATGAATTATTTATTTAATAGACACAAAACTAACAGAGATAGGACTTCAACTAAATACTACACAGGAGTAAAAACAAAGAAAACTGCTAGTAGGTTCTACTAGTTGTGCCCCTCAGATTGGGAAGGACCTTGAGGGGCTGGAGCATGTCCAGAGGAGGCAACGAGGCTGGAGAGGGGCTGTGGCCACAACCCCAGTGAGGAAGGGCTGAGGGAGCTGGGGGTGCTGAGCCTGGAGCAAAGGAGACTCCGTGCTGAACTCAGCACTCTCTGAGCTCTCTGCAGCTCCCTGACAGGGGCTGTGCTCAGGTGGGGTTGGTTTCTCTTTCCAGGCAGCACTGACATAACCAGAGGGCACAGGCTCAAGCTGTGCCGAGGAAAATACAGGCTGGATATTAGGAAGAAGCTTTTCACAGAAAGAATAATTAAGGACTGGATTGGTCCTCCTCTGGAGGTCAGCATCCCTGGGTGTGTTTAAATAAAGATTGGATGTGGCACTTGATGCCAGGGTCTAGTTGAGGTGTTGGACTTGATGACTTGGAGGTCTCTTCCAAATTAGTTATTCTGTGTCTGTGTGTATATACAGCATGGGGTTAAAGGTACCTATTAATTACAGCTAATGAAGAAATAATATAACTCAGGATTCAATGTTTCTTACCATTCAGTTGTTGGTGGGGCACACATTGATATCCTTTCCCTCAATTCCCCGGAAAGTAACAGCAGAATCTGCATCTACACTGCAGGGAGAAGTCCTGAACACTTTCAGGGTGTGTGTGTGTAGAAGGCTTCTGACTGTGATAATTCCTGTGTCTTTCATAGTCTTTGTAAAACAGGGTCTCTCAGTCAAGAATATTTCTTTTATCCCTTCCCACATCTGCTCTCCAGACTAAGAAGTTGATTTTTAGCTGAGGCCTGAGCCCTTTTGTCACCAGAGATGACCCCTTTTGGCCTTTCACCCACCTGGGTTATCTCTTCCACATCTGCAACAGCCATCTGTGGTAGAGAGGGGGAATTTATCTGCCCCAGGAAGAGCCTAAATGACAATCCTAAAATGCTATTGTCCTGGGGTGGCTGGCTGGTGGGCTGGGCAAAGCAGCAGAGCACAGAGGCATGGACAACACTCCACAACCCTTCCAGGGCTTTCCAGCTGAGCACACTGAAGCAGCAGAATGTTCCTCCCTGGTTTTTGGGCAGCAATCACAAAAAGCAGATGTTCCACTCTGCTCGTTTCTGTCACTGGCACCTGGCCCCCTGGCAGGATTGGAATAACTGTTGGCATCCTTGGAGCAGCTGGGCAGCAAAGCTGCTTCCTTCTCTCACACAATGCCAGGCTGAACAACCTTTGAGCCTAAAACCTCATTCCTTTGTGTTCTGGGTTTTGGCAGGCTTCTCCTCCACTCCCCCTGCTCAAATGTGGTATTCCCCAATCCTTACAGAGTCTGGGATGTGTCTTTTACTGAGCCATAAATGCTGGTGAAAAACAGATGTAAAATCGTGACACTCCTTTAACTTAGGCTGCAGAAAGAAGGACAATTTCAGAGCTGTCTTTGCAGCTTAACTTCTCAGGATCTTTTGGAATTCAGCCTTCATCAATAAAACAGGAAAAAGATTTAAGTGTGATGCATTTTACCTGGATGTCTAACATTATACACAACTTTACATAAAATGCTGAATAATTCTGGCATTAGACATACAATTTGAAAGTGAAGATTGCAGTCATTGGCAATAAATCATTTGAAGAATGAGTGCTATTAAATCCAGCGTTGAGAGGTGGAAGGAGAAAAATGATGCCTTACAGATCACAGATCTTTTGCTGGAAGCTAAATGTGATGTCTTCCATGGAAAAAAATTAAAATAAAACCCCCAAACAAACATAAAAATGATCTACCTATTGGTCAAGTGCACAATATTAGGAATGTCACTGATAGAACATAAAAAAGTAGAAATAATATGCACCTGGTTAGGCATCAGATGTCACTTTTTCCGTGTTTTAGTTAAATATTATAAAGAAAGAAAAAAAAGTTAGTCCAAAACCAAACAGAGTTTGGTTGTGAGATCACACAATAAAATACTAGATAACATAGAATGCAAATCCTCTGGGTGGGCGTTCCAGCCGGAAAATTGGAGATGTACTCAGGAACTCAAGAAGAGAGTCAAGGTTCAAAGGAGGAAGGGAAAAGTTGCATGGAACAGTGTTTCAATTCAGTGCAAAACTCAATTCAGGTCCAAAATTGTCATAATTTCCAGATACCTTCACATAAATCAGCCATTCAAGTCCTGATAGCAATCAAAAACTCAGGCATGAAGGGTGAGTTAGGCTGGACTGTTCCCAGGCAGTGAAGAGGAAAGAAATATTTCCTGCCTCAAATCCTGTTTGCAATGGCATAAAATGATTTCTGGAAGCAACAGGAATCACCTAAGAAAGAAAAAAGGTGGTGAAATTAATTCCACAATTCCCACCTAAGATTTCTTTAGCTTCCTGCAGCCTGGGTGAATATATTATCCATGGGAAACTGCACGGAAAATTCCACTGGAAGTTTCATTTGGTACATCCTCTTGAAGAGAAAGGGATGTGTGACTAAAGGGACAGGTCAAGTTCTTGGGGGAATTGAAGATTTTAGGGCTTTTAGCCTTTGTTCCTTATTCTGGATCTTGCCAGCAGAGACAACCTTCAGTGTTTGGGAGGAGTAGGAATTTTAAAACTCCTTAAAAAGCAGTTTGGGGGAATACATTGGATGGAACCTCATGAATCATGTGTGAAATATCTGCTGATGTTACTCCAAAGGTTTCCAGGCAGAATTTATGGAATGAACTTGCAGCAAAATGGTCCTGATGTGAGGATATGCTCAAACTCTTTTTTCATATTTCACTGGACATGTGTTGGATAGAGAATAACTGCTCCAAACATAGATATCAAAGCTGAATATTCTCTTCATAAATATAGAAAACCTACCTACATTTAAGACTCCACTAGAATTATCATATATCTGTTTATGCTGTTTATATCTCTTTGGGAATCATATACAGGACTCTGCACGAAATATTTTTAGATTACTGCATGATTTCACGTGACTTGCATCTAAATTTAATCCCAAATTAAAATGAGTAACTACATTTATTTCAAACCCCCAGAAGCTGGAGACTCTTCCAATGGATGATTCAATACCAAACCAGAGAATCAGAGAATTGTTTGGGTAGGAAGAGACCTTAAAGACCATTTAGTTCCCCTTCCCATGGACAGGGAACCTTCTACTAGACCAGGTTGCTCAGAGCTTCATGGAGCCTGAAACTTGAATTTCAATGAGTTTAAATGTAAAGAAATATATATTTACTTAACGAAACAGGTGATTAATTAGTTGAAAAAACAAGAGTGTGTCACGCAGGGACACAGAAAAAATTCCTCTCTAATGAGGTGAGAGCTGGCATTGCATGAAGCATTCCACAGTTACACATTTTAGAACACTCTCATTAAAAGCAGGTGAGATTCAAAGAGAATTTCAGCAGTATTTGAACTCCTTCTCCCTTCTGTGTTGAGTGTGGAGCTATAGAAGGATGTTTAGCTGCTGGCAGGGAGGACCAAAGTCCCAAGTGTGGAGCAGTTCTGTGCCAGAAAGGTCTGGGACAGCACTCAGCCGAGATCTCTATGGTTTAGTTTTGAAGTTTATTTCATAGGGTGTGGGTGAAAAGAGCCCAGCTCAGGGTTAGCTCAGAGCAGGCTAGAGAACAAAGGAGCAAGAGAGAGAAGAAAGGAGCAAGAGAGCAGGAGCATAAGAGAGTTAGAGAGCCAGAGAGGTAAGAGAACAAAAGGGCAAAAGCAGGAAGGCAAGAGAGCGAGCTCTCCTTTTACAATGACTTGTATCTCTTTCTATGTTGAATATTCTACTTTCTCATTAACCAATCTAGTATCAAATACAAATTTCTACATTTGCATACATTCTATAGGAATCACTACATTACCATGTTTTACTGCTTTCTAATCTCTAAATCTTATCAGGGGTCCCTTCCTGGCAAGCCAGGGAAGAAGGGTCTGTTCTGGTTTTGGGATGTCTGTTAGTAAATCACATTCTTAAAGAGAGAAAGACCTTTGGTCAGCCAAGGCTGTTCTATAAACATTCAGACAAACACTGCTTTCATTTTAATGTCTGTTCTAGTTTCTGCATTCTTAGCATCTTTGGACAGGTAGTCAGATTTATAGGACTTTCTTGTTTCTTCCTTTCCAATACCCAAGGATGGCACAAACTCTGTGTTTCCCACGGACCTGTGCAGACAAAACCCCTGCAGCAGTGGCAGCCACTGCTTTATTCTCAGGTCTGTTCAGCCTTTAGCTAAATTCCACTTTTGAGGGGCAGAGCTTGAAAATCCAGGGAAGAACATGGCTGACAGATAAAGTTTTCTGTTGTTTCCAACAGTAGGGTTCTGGTGATATCCTCTCCCACCTGCAGACCTCAGCACATAACCCCAGTCAAGGAGCTTGTCTTTGGAAAAAGCAGATTTTTCTGGATGATGTCCCAGTCTTGTCAGGAGAACACCAGAAATGGTGACTCCATGTCACACCTGCCTGCTGGATGTACAGGTGATGGTGTAAACATCACTAAATATTTGTGCTGGTATTCACAGAATCAAAAAATCACAGGATGGCTGGGGCTGGAAGGGACCTTGAAAATCACTCAGTGCCACCCTGTCATGGCAGGGACCCCTCCCACTGCCCCAGGCTGCTCCAGCCCCAATGTCCAACCTGGCCTGGGACACTGCCAGGGATCCAGGGACAGCCACAGCTGCTCTGGGCACCCTGTGCCAGCCCCTGCCCACCATCACAGAGAGGAATTTTTCCCCATATCCCATCCAACCCTTTCATTCTCCAGTTTAAGGCCATTCCATGTCCTGTCACTCAATGTCCTTGAAAAATCCCTCCCCATCCTTCTTGGAAATTCACCTCTGTGTCTTTCCTTCCACTCACCTTTCTCCACTGCATCAGCTGCCTCTACAGCACTACTGAAACTGTGATTAATTACAGAACAGAAATTAAATTTTCAAATAATTCCATATTGACTGAGACTTTCAGGACGCACCAGCTCAATCTTGGTCTAAACCAGAGGCTTAAAAGAAGATCATGTTGTCACTTCTCCCAAATTATTTGACCTATAAATCCATATCCAGGTGCCCTTTGTGCCAAGCTCCCTCCCCTTCATGTCGTGGTTTAACTCCAGCTGACAAATAATTGACTTTCTCACTCCCTCCCACTCCACCCGTGGGCAGGAGGATAGGCAAGAACAAGTAAACCTTGTGGGTTGAGATAAGGATAGTATAATAATAAAAATAATAAAAATAAAGGAAATAATAATAATAATAATAATAATAATAATAATAATAATAATAATAATCACAGTAATTAAGAGGAGAGTGACAGAACCCAGGAGACACAAGTGATGCACCACACAATTTTCACAATGCACCACCCACTGACCAATTCCCAGCCTATTCCTGAGCAGCCACTCCCAGTCAGCTTTCCCAGTTTTATACTGGGAATGGTGTCTTCTGGTGGGGAATATCCCTTTGGCCAGTCCAGGTCCATGTCCTGACTGTGCTTCTTTCCACCTTTGTGTGCATCTCCTCACTTTCAGAGCGTGAGATACTGAAAAGTCCTGGATTTAGGGTAAGCGCTGCTCACAACACACTAAATTTCAGTGTGGTTTTTCATACTAAATCCAAAGCAGCTACCAGAAAAAAAAAATTAACCCTCTCCCAGCTAAAACCAGGACACCTCCAGAGTTTTCTTTCCAGCTGGATCACCTCCAGGTTGTCTGCATCCAAACTTTTCCAAGCCACAGCACATTCAATTATTAGTAAGTGCAGAGAAATGCCAGCTCATAACAAATATCCACACGAAAATATCTGAACATTCACAACTGAATTTTTTAATATTTAAATATGTAAATATCCACAATAGAAGTGAAATATTTAAATACCACCATTTCTGTCAGTTCTGAAAATGATGCCAGCTTCCCAGTCCCATTAGATGTACACTTCCATACCTCTGCCTCAACACTGCAAATCTGTAAAAAACTGTTATTAACTGGTTTTCTCTGTTAAGGGTTATGTAGTCAGAAGTCTGGAGGACTTTGTTTGACTGCAAATAGCAAATTTTCCTCTCCAGTTTTCACTGTGAATCACTCTTATATTCTCCACTGGATCTGTCAGCATAACATCACTTGCAAGCACATTGGAGGTCCCCACTTGAGTAAAACACACAGACTGCATCAAAAACGTTACATTTCTGTCTGGAGAGAAGGGGTTTGCTCTAATTCTTTCTCCATATATTGTCTTTCCTATTCTTTTGGCAAGAAGGAGTCAATAAGGAGAGAAGAAAGGAGTTCGTGAAAGTCACTGCTGAGGAATGGCAAGGAAAATAAATGTAGCAAAATTAAAATGTAAATTAAAGGACATGCATTTGGTTCTTGTGTGTGTGAGTCCAAAGGGACAGCAAGTTCCAGGGCTTGGCTGTGAATGGGTTTGCAGGGGTCACCTCTGTGGTGGCAGGGAGTGATCAGGGGTGTGAATCACCTGTGAGAAGAGGTGAAAGCACAGCACAGCACTGAGGAGTGCAAAGGTGTTCAAACAGGTGCTGGGGAGAGAATTTCAGCTGTTCCACAGTTCCCGGTCACAACCTGGTGATACAATTCCAACATTCCTGCTTGATAACGTGAGTGAGTCCATCGGAGTGTGGATGGAAGAGACAGGGCACTCATGAGATATGCTGAGGAAAAAACAGAGGAAAAATAACCTGAATGACTCCAAGCCTGCCAGGATTCCTCCAGCACAGCACAGTGCAACACTCACAGTTCAACTACCCTGATTGATTCCTCGCTCCTTAGAGCAATTCCTGTAAATTTGGGGGGAAGGGAGTGCTGCCACCCTGGTCTCCTAAACAGATCATCCTCCTACCCCCTCAATTAAAAAGCAATCAATGCACCTCTGAGGGACAAAAATTGCAAAGTCTTTGAATTTTCCGAAATTTAACTGAATTAAGGCAAATCTAATAAGTCCAGATGATGACTAAGATTTTTTTTTTTTCTCTGCTTTTAAGAAGAAAGTGTTTTGTTGTTGTAGGATGTTGAACCCTTATTGTGCACTGCTGACATGGAAGGTGCATTATAATGGAAATGTAGATGTTGCCAGATCCCAGCATGTGTTTCCAATTAAAATTCTTCATTTTCTGCTGAGATGTTAGAGTATGACCTGATTAGCTCTGCCAGTTATCAGAGCTCAGCTCCTCTGACCCCTGATCTTATTCAACAACTGCTGTCTGACTCTGTACCTTGGGAGAGGAAAGCACCACATCCCTAAAAGATCAGGGAAGTTTTATGGAGTCCTTAAAACTTTCCACAGATAATTTATTGTGGGTCAGGGGCAGCACTTCCAGCTGTTTTCTGTCCCTGAGTCTCCCCTGCCTGTCACACATCTTAATAAGAAATAATTAGCACAGCTCAAACTGTAATTCCACCCTAACAGTGCAGGTTGATGTCTGGGGTCTTTTTAGATATAACAACTGCACTTAGTGGAATTTACTGCAGTAGAATTACCTGCAAATTCTTGAGGCTTGAAACAATAGAAAAGTTATCTCTTTTCATCCAGGATTCCTCAGTGATGTTATCAGATAAGGAGCAGCATGAAAACCCTTTCCTAAGAGGCAGTGTCCTTAGTCAGCAGGAAAAGAGCAGTGTATTATTTATGGAAAGCAGGCAATATGCAATCACACAGAAAGGGTGGTAGATGAAGTGCCAGATTAAGCCTGAGCTTTGAAAATGTATTTTATGAGACACATAAATAAATATGTCTGTTAGGTCAATTATACACAACTATCAAAAGACATCTTTCCATGTAAGTTTTACTTTAGATTCTAATTTCAAGCAGCAGCCATTCATTTTGAATTGCTCCCTGCGAGGGTGGGCAGGCCCTGGCACAAAAAAAGTTGTGGCTGCCACATCCCTGGAAGTGTCCAAGGCCAGGCTGGAGCAGCCTGGGACAGTGGGAGGTATCCCTGCCCATGGCAGGGGTGGGCATGAGATGATCTTTAAGGTCCCTTCCAACCCAAACCATTCTGGGATTCTGGGATTCTACATTCAGACAGCATCATAAAAATTCTTTTTCCAGCACTACAGCCCCAGCAGTCGCCTCTCCTCACCTTCCCCAAAGACACACAGACATTACACAGACGTTTTCAGCATCTTGTTCTGCACCAGCAACATGAAAGAATAGCTGGAGAGGTTGGGGAGACAGGAGCAGGTTCTCCAGCTGGGAAAGGGAATGTTTTTAGCACAGAGCTGCATCCGCAAGGACTTCGCCTGGAGGTGGGTGTTAACGTAACTTTTTTAAAAGTGACAGTAAAAATGCAGCGCCCATAAAAGCCGGGCCAGATGGATCCCTCCCTGCTTTCACGGGTTGTGCCTCAAATACCACGGTGCATATGGATTTTGGGGGGTGAGGTGGCTTTCTGCTGGGTGAAACATGCTGCCAGTCCTTGCACTCAGTATTGATAACGCCAGGGAGAGCCTGGGAGCTTTCCAAGGCTGGAGATGGCGAGTTTACACTTTATTGACAAAGGTGTCTGTTCTCTGCAGCTCTGTCCTCATGTTTCCCCCAGGCAGCCTGCAGCACCCTGGCCTGCTCTGGTGCTGCCTTTGCCTGTGGCAAAGAGAGCTGAGAAGGCTCCATGCTTTCAGCTCAGGGTATCACAGAATCCCAGGATCACTGAGGCTGGAAAAGACCTCCAAGGGCATCAAATCCAACCTGTGACCAGCCCAGAGCACTGAGTGCCACCTCCAGGGGACACCTGCAGGGATGGGCACTCCAAAGCTCCCTGGGCAGCCCCTGCCAAGGCCTGAGCACCCTTGCCATGAACAAATTCCTCCTGGCCTCCACCCTGAGCCTGCCCTGGCCCAGCCTGAGGCCGTTCCCTCTCCTCCTGTCCCTGTTCCTGGCAGCACAGCCCGACCCCCCCTCACTGCCCCTCCTGCCAGGGACTTGTGCAGAGCCACAAGGGCCCCCCTGAGCCTCCTTTGCTCCAGCCTCAGCCCCTTTCCCAGCTCCCTCAGCCCCTCCAGGGCTCTCTGGAAGTGTGAAGTCCAGAACTGGACCTAGGGAGAACATTCACTCCACTCAGAGAAAGGGAGGAAGACTTGCTCTCAACAAAGTTAAATTTCCTCATTGGATCCCTATCTGGGTACCTTTTCTAACCAATTAAAGAAAGCAGACACCTCCAGAGGATAATTCCCTGTGCCATCTTTAGGAGTGAACAAAATAAGAACTTTTCATCCCAATTTCCTGCAGCAACAGACAGGGAGAACCGGGAGAGGTTTAACTTAGGGGTGGCTGAAACCCAACAGGTGAGAAGTAAAAAAATACTTCAGCCTGTACATTACAATGTATATTTTGAATAATATCTGAAATTATTTGTTTCAGTGCAGTGTAGGGTACACTCACCTCTGCTTTTCCAAACATTTTTCCATGATAATCCTCACTCCTGGAGTAACCTTTGCAGAGCTGTGTGGGACTGCAGGGCTGCAGATTGTACTCTGCTAGAACTTTCTAGCCTGAGTTGCACTCCAAACACCCACAGCCTTGCACGGGGAATTTTAGGCTCATAAGGCTCAACATTACTTGTCAAAACGGGATAACAAAACCGGTATCACTCTCATGATTTTATAGATTAAGCTGATTTTAGTTTAAGCCTGGATCCAGGTTCTCTCTTGTCAACAGCCCTTTTCAGTAAGGTTATTGTAACAGAAGTAGAAAGGCTGAAAAAGCAGGTAATTAATGTGCTAACTGTGGGAGAGAACAAACAAAAAGAAAACAAAAGGAGCTGTGGATTTCTGTGAAGCCATGAAAGGGAAAAAAAGCCCACTTTTTTACTGTACCTTAGGCTGGTTCGTCACTCTGTGTTTCAATAACAGAAAAGAAAAAAAGGGACAGGAATGTGCAAGGTTCTGCCTTCAGACTCCTGCTGAGCCATAATGGAAGTATAACTAATTAAGGGCTGATCAAGGTCCTGTTGAAGCCAAAAGAAAGCTTCCCACTGGTTTCAAATGGCTTTGGATCAGCTCTGAGTGCAGGGAGTGTAAATATGAGTGCATTAAAACATGGTCTGCTCTCAGTCAGGGTTGGCTGAAGGATGCTGCCATGCCAGAGCTGGCCCAGAGCTACTCTGGAGCAAAGTCAGGGGTTATTACTTCAAATTAAAGAAATATATGAAAGCTGTCCTTGAGCTGAGAAGGATAAATGGATGAAATGGAAGAGGGAGGGCTTGGGGAAAGCTGGGTCGAGCCATTCCCATGCTGCTCCTGATACTGATGGGAGAAGGAGAAGAAATGACAATTTCCCTCTTTTCAGCACACCTGGAGCACAGCATCCAGTTCTGGGCTCCTCAGTCCTAAGAATACCCAAATACACTGGGAAGAGTCCAGGGAAGGGCTGCAAAAGGGACTGGGATGTCTCTTCCCTGAGGAAAGGCTGGGTGTGTTCAGCCTGGAGAAGAGAAACTCAGGGAGGGTTCCTCAATGTCTATAAATCCCTGAAAAGAGGGAGCAAAGGGGATGGGCCCAGGGGCTGTCACAGCCTGAAACACAGGAGGCTTTGTCTGGATAGCAGGAAACACTTTTATTAACTCTGAGAGAGACTGGGGATTGCCAAAGGTTGCCCATGGAGGATGGGGAAGAGCATCTGGCATTTATTTATAATAAATGCCATATGCACTTATACTTTATTAAATACTTATACTTACTTTATAAATATATATTATTTATTACATATAAATATATTAATATATTAATACATATACTATATATTAATATATGTGATAGATAATAGATAATAGAAAACATATAACATATATAATATACAATACATAATACATTGTATATAATATATAAC
Source organism: Certhia americana (assembly GCA_018697195.1). Classification (NCBI taxonomy): domain Eukaryota; kingdom Metazoa; phylum Chordata; class Aves; order Passeriformes; family Certhiidae; genus Certhia; species Certhia americana. The sequence continues at coordinate 40,754 of JAGMWU010000044.1, forward strand.
ATATGATATATAATATATAACATATAATATGTAATATGCAGTATACAATATGCAATATATAATGTGTAATATGTAATAGATATTATTAATATTATTAATATAATATGCATATATTATATATCAATTTTATACATATATAATATATACTTGATGAATATATATTGTTTATTATACATAAATATATAAATATAATACATATAATATATAATAAATCTAGTCTAATCTAAGCTAAGATAATTTATAAAATATATTTTTCATATATAAATACATATATATATATATATATATATATATAAAAAAACCCTTATAAATATATATTTATTTATATTTTTATCCCAAAATCCTGATTGGTTCAGTGATAAACAGTTTGCAGGGAACAGAAAATCTGTAATTGCATTCAATATTAGTCCTTCGGTTCCATAAGTGCTTTCTTTTCAATTCTTGAGCCCTTTATAGGACATTAGCTGAGTTCTGAGGAAATAAATATTCTCCTCAGCTTCTGAGTTCAGGCTGACCTCCACCTCAGTCTGTGCCTGTTCTTGAGGTCGCTCCCAAAAAAGCTGTGGCAGAGCTGACAGCAAAAGTTGAGACATCGATAGCACAGGAAAAACCCAAGCCTGATTTGAAAGGTTATTTGAAATGGGAGCATGAAGAATGAAACCTTGGATTTCCAGGGCTCTGCTCCTGGTTTTTCACATTTTTTTCCAAGTGTGAATTCAAGCTGCCTGTGCTGCTTTTGGAGCCACCACACCTTTTCCCTACCACAAAATATAAATAAATCAAAGCCTACCCTTGCAACATCTGTTTACTCCCTTGTATTCTGAGTCAGCAGATTAGAGAAGGAATGAGGTAATATGTTAACACTCAAGAAGAAAAACCCAAAAACTCCCTCATCCATAAGCAAAAACCACAAGAACACGATCCACTCTGGCCTTTAATTCTGCAAGCCGCAAGAAAACTGACACGTGAGAAACCACCCAGGCTGAAAAACGTATCCTTCCCATTGCTGTAGCAATTCTGAGCTGCAAAATTCATGTTCTTTTCCCACAAAAAGGGGATTAGTAGTCAGGAGACGAGGATTTGTCAGAATTATTTATCAAGTTATTGCACAAGTTAGTTTAAAATCATGGACTCTGCCAACTTTTAATACCCTCTTCAGCCTGACTAGAAGGAGGAAGTTAAATTAGGAGAGAGTGGTGCAATGGCAAATAATTTCAACCCCTGGGATGCTGGAGCTCCACATGCCAGGCAAGTCAGATGCAATCCTCCAGTTTTAATCAAAATAAAAGAATGCCCTCAGCTCCAGCCAGAAAACAACGACACAAAAGTACAAGCTGGGGAAAAAAAATCAGTCCAATGAGCAATAAAAGGAAAACCAGAACCAGGAATTAATAATCATCTTCATTTATTATTATTATTATTATTATTATTATTATTATTATTACTATTACTATTACTATTACTACTACTACTACTATTACTATTACTATTACTGTTACTATTATTATTTTATTCTTTAATCTATGAATTGGTCTATGATTGGTAAATCTGAATCCCAAGCCTGCTTTATAAACCAGCACTGTGTGCAAAAGACTGAGCTGACCACGACAAGAAAATAAATGTGACCAAAAATAGCTGATGTGTTCTAAGTAGAGGAAATCACTGATTTTAGATTGTAATTGGTTTTGTGGGTATTTCCTCCTGCCTTAAATTTATTCAGATTCATTTCTTGGGCATAATTTTGATATTTTTCGTTTCAGTCAATGAGTTATTGATAGGTGATTCTGATAATTAATCCTTTTTTTCTTGAAAAATAAATAAGCAAGCCAAAAATGCAAAATCTAGAAAAGTTAGAGTGAAAATCTTAAAAAAGAGAAAACCAACAAAAGTCTCTAGAACAAAAAAGGAAGAGATTTTCCCCTTTGCAGACAAGAAGTAATTTGTACTATGAGGGAATGCATCATAATTTTGACCAAAGTAAAACATCTATCTCACTTTGCAAAGCAATTTACCCTCATAGGCTGGAAAAATCTGCACATAAAACACTCCTAAACATGATGTCACCACCCATGTCTAATTCCTTCCTTCAAAGATAGAATTTAAAAAATAATAATTTATAAAGCACCAAGTGTTTCTAAAAAAAAAAAAAAAATATATGGGTTAATATAAAAATTGATCTCCCTAAAGAAAAGATAGGAAAACTGCAAAAAGTTTCTCAGATACTTAAAATTCTATTTTTTTAAAACAAAATTAACTAAACTTTCCAGATGAGTTCCAGCACAGTGCTTCTCTCTGCATCCAAAAAAGATAAAAGAATTAGGATTTTTCATACCACTGTTTCTCCTTTCCTAATTAAAAGATGGATACAAGGGGGTTTTTTGGGATAGAAGACAGGTCTCAGTGCAGTTGTCTTTGGACTAGAGATCAAAAATACCCTCCCCTCAAAATCTGGAGAAGTGTATTTCCCTATTTTATCCAAATTGAATGATTTGTTCATAATGCAAATCAGTTCATTTATTTTTAGACCCAGTTGGAAACCTTGGGGCTCTCATGGAAAAGTTCTATGGATTCTTGGTTTCTATTCCAGCCAGTTCAGGTATTTGGCTCAGAGCCTAAAGAGATGACTTTGGGGCAAAAAGAAAATGGATGTTTCAAAGGCCCATTTTACTTCTGAAATCTTTGCTTTAGTAGGAAGCATTGCTGGCATTTGCTACAATTAAATTTTAATTTATCCAGCTTGGTAAAATAAATCAGTGTTTTAACCTAATGATTTTATTTTCCAACAAGCAAGAAAAATGCAGGACACGGTGTTGGGTACTTGATAAGGAATGCTGAACACGGGATTCAGGATGCAATTTTCCTAATCCACACTGAAGTGTGATAACAAAGAACATTTGTCAAGGCTGTATCATCATTTTATTGGCTATTTTTGCACCTGTTAGAGATGTGACAAGGTGTTGACAGATCTCTCCTGGCAGGACACCCTGGGACAGGCACATCCACTCTAATAAATTCCATAATATGACACCTCATTTCACTTGGGACACATGAAGTTGCCACAGAGGTGATAGCTTTTACTACAACTCCAGAAGTAATTTCCCCCAAAATGTGAAGAATTATCAGCCAAGTACAGAGATCCTCAAGTAAATACAGCCCTTAGAATAAAATATGTAACACAGAGAGTGCAACAAAAGCCTGAAAACCTCTCAAAACATATTTCAAACTCATTTTTCAGCGCTGCCAGTACACACTGAGTGTTGCTCACAGCATAGATTAAAGGTTTTGCTTTGAAAAATTAGTATTTTAGTACTAACAGGAGCAGCAATACAACCTTTTCATGGTTCTTATACATTATCATTTACAGAAATTTAATCTGATGTCTTTAGTGTTTAAAATAAAAGAGCCACAGTTGTTTTTTGAGGTGTTTAGGTGCCAAAATAAGTAGGTGTGTCCCACAAGGTGCTTTCAGAGTTGGCTGGACATCGACTCCCATTTAATTTCAGAGTGCCAGCACCTGCCTGGGTGAATTTTCCACCAGTTTCCATCTGTGCTGCAAGCAGATCAATGATTTTTATAATTTGCACAGTGCTCACCAGTCTGGCAGGGTGTGAAAGAACAGCCAAAAGAAACCACAAATAGAAGGTAAAAGAAGGTGCCTTTTCCAATCAAAGTTAAACCAAAGTAACATTCCTCTGAGCAGCTCTGAAGGAGTTAAATAATTCACAAGGTTTGGGATGAATGAATTCCCTGCAGGAAGCTCAGCAATTCTCCCAAAAAGAGATTGGGGATCTTGGTGGGTTATTTAAATTAAAAAAAATAATTTAAAAAAAAGTGGTAAAAAGTAATAGAGGCTACAAGATCTCCCCTGTCTCACCTCTCAATTCCCCCTCCTGATAGACTGTACACAAATTAACAGCTTTTTATGTCTTTCAAGGGTATTTATTTCTGGCAAGGACACAGACTTTTCTGTCAAGGTTTGCAGAACATTTTGTTCTGCACCACGTATGCACATGCTGCTGGATCTCGTTCCTATTATATATTCAAACAGCACACAGAAGATTGTCATCACACAATCTGTCTGGAGCTGTCCTGATGAGCAGAACAAGTCCAAATTGATGGGGAAAAAAAGAAAATAATTCACCCTTTATAATTCTGATCCAGAATCAGCTGGCCTGGTCTTTGTGCACAACATGGGATGAAACACTGAGGTGTTTTCCCTGCCTCTCCTCATCCATTCCTTCATCCATCTGCACCTGCTTTTCATAATTTCATGGAGTTTTCTCATTTTAGAACCATCTATCCATGATGGAAGTATTATATCAATTCAAACCCTCACGATGCCACCTCGAAACAATTCCAGTGGCATTCAAGCAGTTGCTGAAACAGGTGTGTGATTCCTGTCCTGACTGCAGAGGTTTTGCACTAACACTGACTAAATCCAGAAATTATTACTGTCCAAATCTATAATTAAGGCTGGCAAGCAGCTGAACAGGCTTTGTCAAGGAATTTAGACCACCAGTAATTTGGTTTAGCCAAAGATGCTCCAGTCATTGGACAGATGATCATCCCAGGAATTACCCAAGGAACTTAAAATAAGGAATTTACACTATTGCAGAAGAAGGGAGAAAGTAGCATTAAATTAAGTTGTGAAAGGGATTAATTAATGAATGCCTTTTTTACATCAAACTAGTCCTTTCATTCTACTACTGAACAACTTTACATGGAGATGGATAAAATGAAAAATCAAAATCATTTTTCCATGGGTGATATAAATTCTGAGAGACATCTAAAATAAAAAAAAAATTAAAATGAATTTTAAAAAATTAAAAATTAAAAAAAAAAAAATAATCAACCCAAACAATTTTGATCAGGAGAGTTACTCAGGGAGTTATCCCTATCACATCTAGAGCAAGGAGGATGTAAGTTTGTAGTAGAAAAATGAGAAATACAAAAAGCTGCACAGCCACAGGAAGCTGTGCAAGCAAAGCTCTCTTCAAAACATATCCATAGAAGTCATTCCCTGCTTTAAAAAATCATCTCAGACCTGAAAATATACAGCTTAACCAAAACTACCAAAGACAAGTCTTATTCTACAGCTGAAACTGGGCCCTGGGATAAATTTATTGATTATCACAACTTACTGAGACCTTCAGGGAAGCTGATGAAATTTAATAAATCTCAGAACTTTCACCATTTGAACCCCTGAAGGTGAATATTCTCCACCATTTGTGGACAAATTTTTTGGAGCAATAGAAGGCAACAAATTCCAATGGGATTGTCCCATGTGAATCCTCCACTGTTTAATAGCAATGGCTCCTTCTCAGCTGCCAATTTTCAGTGAAATTCCAAGAAATTAATGTGGTTGAAAGTTTCAGCCATGCAGATAAATGGGGTCAAAACTGATCTCCAAACTGTAGAAATGCTGCTAGAAGGGGTAAAAAAAATGACACCGCAATCACAACAGACTTGTTGCAGCAGAAAAACAGAATTAAAAAAATAGCCCCGAGGTTATTTACAAATGTATTGCATTTCAAAATGTTTAAATTAAAAAAACAAAACCCAACAATACAGAAGTTGGCAAACAAAATTATTACCATCAATATGTCCAAACATGAGAGATTAGATTTTTTTTCAGCCACTTCAAATACAAATCTTTGTTGTAATGACACCATTAAATGGCAAAGAAGTCACCAGTTTAAATTTTCTTCAACACTGCCAGATAAGACCAATGATTCATCCATCTAAGTGCCAGTGTTTTGGCTGGTAAAAAAAAAAAGCCCTAAAAAAGAAAAAAAAAGTGTTCCTTGGATGCACATGTCCATGTAATCCACTTGAAACTGCACATTACCTCATTCTGGAGTGATTTCATTCAGGTCTCCTCCCTATTAAGCTGTTTTCATACTCTTCCATCAAAGAAGTGGAAGCATTTGGGACTTTCAAGGTCTAAAGTGAAACACCAAAAGCTGATTTTCCCCCTTTCACTCCCACAGCACACACTGACCCATCCAGCAGTGTCCAGTCTGCTGAGATGGGTCTGAGCAGGGGGCACCCCCTCCTGCTGAGCATCTCCCACAGATTCCTTTTGAGGTCCCAAAGATTTGAGGTTTGAGGTCCCAAACTCAGCACAGAGCCGTGACCAAGCAAGGAAGAGGATTCTCTGCAGGCTGGCTGGCTGCTGTAGGAGATCCCAAAATCATCAGGGTGGGAAGGGACCTCCAGGATCCTCCTGTGCCACCCCAGCCCCAGCAGCACCAGCCCAAACCCTGTCCCCAAGGGCCACAGCCAGACTGCTCTGGGACAATTGCAGGCACTCCAAAGCTCCCTGGGCAGCTCAGCCCAAGGCCTGACCACTCTGACAGGGAAATTTTCTTTCCCAGTCTCCACCCTGAGCCTGCCCTGGTGCCATTTGAGGCCGTTCCCTCTGCTCCTGTCCCTGTTCCTGGCAGCACAGCCCGACCCCCCCTCACTGCCCCTCCTGCCAGGGACTTGTGCAGAGCCACAAGGGCCCCCCTGAGCCTCCTTTGCTCCAGGCTGAGCTGCTGAGTACAGAAACCCAAATTCTGATGTTTCTTCCCACAGAGAGCAGCCCTACTCATCTCCTGTGGCACAAAGTCCCCCTCGATGGGACTCTGTTGTGAGCAGTTCAGGATTTTGGCTCACTAAAATAATCAGCAGCAGCAACAACAAGAAGTGAGGGAAAAGCTGCAAATTTCAAATCCACCACATCCTGGAGATCAGAGACCTTTGGATTCAAAGAACACCAAAGAAATCAGATTTAACTCACAATGTACAATCCAAACACAGAGAAAGTTGTGTTTGCCCTTGCATCTACCAAGAAAGGGGCCAGAGGGGACACAGGGTGACATAAACCCCTTGGTGATGGTTTGTGGCTCTTCTGAATTTCTCTGATCTAGCTCAGATGGCCACCACGACTTGCAGAATTGTAGTTTTTATACCTATAACATCTGTAATAAAGAATGTGCTGCTTTGTGGCAGGCAAAATGAAAAAAGGACTTAAAATCGTAATAATATAAAGGATGTGCTGAAGAATTCATTGAAGGATCTTAAAGCAAGACAGATTTTATTCACCAAAAATGTGCTTTTCCATCAAGGAAAAGTTAATTACAAAGTTCTGGGGTTAAATATTCTCTGTACATTTTCTGGAGTGTGAAATGATAAAGCCAGTAGTTGTTGACTACTGCTAATTATGTGTTTGAGCATGCCAAAGTAATTTTCTGGGCCAGTTTAGTAATATGTAATTAATTTCTGCCTCCTTAAATCTAAAATTTACCTAAAATCACAAAAGAAGTGATTTTGGAAATGAGGTGACCTTGTGGAAAAGGTGAAATAGAGACCAAAAAAACCACAAAATAACCAAAAAACCCCCACTAAGAAAAAAAACCTCAAAAAACAACCAAAGAAACCATTCCTAAGTAGAAAATTTTAAATTATCCAGAGGTGCTAGAGGTCTCATTGCTGTCTGATAATGAAAAATTTGTCTTTCAAAGTGAGCAGTGGGAAACAAAAGGAAATTACCCTCTGACAGCTTTCTTTGTAGACGAAGAATTGGTAGCTCCTAATGGGCAGGTGTCCCCATTAGAATAAAACATTAATTAATGCCCTGGCTGGCAGGCTCAGCTGGGGAAAACATGGCTAAATGAGTGTGGAACTGGAGTGCCTTCTGGGGTGGTAATTGTGGTCCCCACATTTACTGTAATTTGGGATGTGGTTTTCCAATTGGATCCAAATCACTGAAGGGTTCTGGTTGTTGGGACAACACACAGGGATAATGATTCTATTAAAACACTCAGGGCCTGATTTCTAAAGAAATCAGCACCATTATTGGGATCAGGGAACTCTTGGTAGCTGGGAAAATTTGGCCTCATCATGATTTTAGTGTAAAAACTGCCAAAAGGAATTATGTGAAAGCCACAAAGTAGTGGTGACTGTGGGCACCGTGAAGAGCAACACCAAATTTTAAATGAACAATTTTGATAGAAACTAGAATACGGGGAAATGTGAGAGGGGGAAAGTTTTGTTCCCTTTCATTTTACACAAAGAAAAAAAGAAAAGAAAAAAAAAGGCAGCAATAAATTATTTTTCTGGGAGTTACATCAGCAACTTTGCTCAGAAGTAGAAACAAAAATGCAAATGAAAAACTGAATTATAAGGTTTTGTGATGGTTTGAAGGTGAGTTGAATTTTTCACCAGGATAGATTGTACATGAGAAGGGAAGGGCAGGTGGGATTAAATCAAGTCCTCAGAAGGGTTGGATGAAACTTTTCAAGGCTGCAACTCTGAAATGCCATGGCAGGGACCCCTCCCACTGTCCCAGGCTGCTCCAACCCCAATGTCCAACCTGGCCTGGGACACTGCCAGGGATGGAGCAGCCAAAACTTCTCTGGGCATCCTGTGCCAGGGCCTCACCACCCTCACAGAGAATTTCTTCCTAATATCTCATCTAAATCTACTCTCTGCCAGTTTGAAGCCATTCCCTGTGTCCTGTCCCTGCATCCCTTGGGAATTGTCTCTCTCCACCTTTCCTGGGGCTCCTTCAGGCCCTGCAAGGCCACCCTGAGCTCAGCCCAAAGCTTCTCCTGCCCAGCTGAACAATGCCAGCTGTGCCAGCCTTTCCTGCCAGCAGAGCTGCTCCATCCTCTGCTCATCCTGGTGTTGCTCATCTTTATTCTTTCAATATTTTTACTATGAAACCTTTTGTAGCCACGTTTCATACCAGCATCAAATGAATAATTACACAGCAAATAATTTGGCAAAGTGAGAATCATCCTGGTCTGAGGAATTGCATCATCATCCTTGATTTCAGAGAGTGGATAGGAAAAAAACAACATCTTATTACTAATAAAGTCAGAAAAGGAGATTTCTCTTCAGTAGAATGCAAACCAAGGTTGTCAGTTTAATTTGGGGCTTTTCAAACACCAGAGAATAGCCTGGAAGGAATTTGGAGCTGTAAGCCCTGGCCCTGCACTGAGACATCTCTGTCTAGACTGAATCTTCCCATGGTCTGGACACATCCAGCAGAGCTCCATGAAGATGGATAATGGGTCTGCCTGCACCAAATTTCCCAGTCAGAGTTTACCTGTCTGTGTTGGATCCCATTCTGCAGGTTCTGCAGCTGAAATTGTGCTGGAAAGATACAGTAAAAAAAGGGAAAGAGATGAAAATCAAGCTGCACATCCAGGCTTTGCAAAGCCAAACGAGCTGTTCCATGGAATGGTTAGGAAAGCCTGGAACTGATCTCTTCTAGTACAAATGCCTAGAAGCAAAGCTTTGAATTTTTCAAAACAAACAAGAAGGAATTTTAATTAAAAGGCATCGAGGAATGGCAAAATATCTTACCTAAATCTTGCTCCCGTTTTCAGTGAGTAAAGATTAATTTACCCTTAAATCACACAGAGATTTCTGAAGTGTTAAACATTTGAGATTATGCAGCAGACATTAAAATCAAGTCAAGCTGCAAAACTCAGGAGATTTTTGTGCATCACACCCAGTCTGCAGAGTGGTAGAACACTTATGTTAATAGGACAGCACGAGAGCTGTCAGGTGCTTATCTTTTTATTAACCAGGTTTGCACATAACTGAACGAATTCTGGGCATAATCTAGAATTTGGGGAGGAGAAAAGACAGCATTACAATAGGAAATAAGAAGAACGTTTTAAAAATGGAGAAACAAATGAAGTACTTCTGATGACATTTACTCTTGATTAAAATTTCACAAACCAGCTCTCAGGAAATATACTTGTAATTCTGATTATTATTGAGCTTCCTCATAATTTTAAAATTCAGGAGACAATGGAGCTTGTACTGAGTTTGGGTTTGCATGGCAAGGGTTTGGTGGCAGGGGAGCTGCAGAGGTGGCTCCTCTGAGGAGCTGCCAGAAGCCTCCCCCATCCCTGTTTGTTGCCTGCAATGGGATAAAATGCTTTATCTCCATTTGAGCACATAATTTTTCTCATTATAAGTTTACAGCTATGAATATTTTATCATTATTAACACTTCATAATTGATTAAAAGCAGCAGCAGTGGCCAGCTCTGTGAGCTGACCTTTAATCAATGGCATTATGCATTATTTTGGAGGTGTTTAAACTCAGGAAGGACTCAAGTTAGCACAGTTTGAAACATCTCCATTTCAGGGCGCTGTTTCTAAAGCACATTCTGCACAGTGGAAGTGCCATCAGCTGCACTGCCTGAAGAACACACAGATTTGCTGTGCCCGACGTGTAAATCTTTAGTCTGACTCACCCAGAGCTTGTCTGGAAATTCCAGTTAAAATATATCCTTAAAATATATCCCAATCCCCCAGACATGCCACACGTCTGCACGGCACAAAACCTGCTGGGGTGAAGAGCTGAAGCAGGAGCAGCACCACGACAGGGCTGCTGCAGAATAATTGACTTGTTGACAGGGATTGTGTTTCCTGAGGCTCCTTGGGGATCTCCAGGCAGCCTCTCACTGTGCTGAGCTGGCATTCCCTCTCAGGGAACAGCCCCTGGGGCTGCTTTGGACAATAAATGTAGATTCTGTTTCTGTCCTCAGCTGATGGCAAGCAGGAGCCTCCTGGAGCAGTCACAGTTTGGTCAGCATAGTCTGAACACCAGGAGAGCCAAAGGGCTGTGAATTTCACCCATAACATCTCACATTTCTCTGTCATTTACAATACAATTCATCTATATCTAATACCTGTATATCTGTATATCTATGTATCTATATATCTATATATCTATATATCTATATATAGAGATATAGAGATATAGAGATATAGAGATATAGAGATCTATATGTGTATATATATATATATATATATATATATATATACACATATATCAGCACTTGGGTGAGCCCCCACCTGCAGAGCTGCCCCAGCCCTGGGCACAGCACAGGGAGGAGCTGGAGCTGCTGCAGAGAGCCCAGAGGAGGCAGCAGGATGAGCAGAGGATGGAGCAGCTCTGCTGGCAGGAAAGGCTGGCACAGCTGGCATTGTTCAGCTGCACAGGAGAAGCTTTGGGCTGAGCTCAGGGTGGCCTTGCAGGGCCTGAAGGAGCCCCAGGAAAGCTGGAGAGAGACAATTCCCAAGGGATGCAGGGATGGGACACAGGGAATGGCTTCAAAGTAGGATTTGATGGGATTTGGGGCAGGAATTCTTCCCTGGGAGGGTGGTGAGGCCCTGGCACAGGATGCCCAGAGAAGTTTTGGCTGCTCCATCCCTGGCAGTGTCCCAGGCCAGGTTGGACATTGGGGCTGGAGCATCCTGGGACAGTGGGAGGGATCCCTGCCATGGCAGGGGTGGGATGAGATGAGCTTTGAGGTCCCTTCCAATCCAAACCAACCTAACCTGATGCCTTCTGGAGCTGATGTGGAGCAGAGCCCAGGCAGAGCAGAAGGAGAAATTGGGGATTTATTCCAAGGCCTCACTGCACACACCTGGGCAGCACAAGAGCCCGGCTGGCCCACACCCAAGGGCAGCCCAAAATGGGCCCAGAATGGACGCCCGGCCACCAGGGCTCACACTTGGACAAGTTCTGCTCCAGGAGCAGCTTGGAGTTCATTGTCCAATCCCAGCTGCAGCTTAGGAAGCTCCATCCTCCTGCTTTGTTCTTCTGCCTTCAGCCTTGGCTTTCTTCTGGGGCCTCAAAGTTGTCCTTGGTGCCCAGCTGGAGAAGGAATTGTTTTGTGTGCCTGCTCTGTGAAGAGAGCTCAGGAGCACTGAATAGGAAACCTAAAACTGCCCACCAAAACAGCCCAGAGTCTGAAAAATAGAAAAGCTCAAACTGAAGGCATCAAACCCATTCTGTGATTCTGAGATAATTTCTTGCACACATTAATTACTAAAATATCTCCCCAGTCTGAAGTGAGGAGGTGATTCTGTGACAGAGCCGTGGGGTTCAGGCAGTGCAGCCCCTGCCCCGAGGCTGTGCAGGGAGGATAATCCCACGTGTGGGACTGGGGCGGGGAGGGAGGATGCTCCCTGTGACAGCTCCGAGCCGCATGCTCCTTCCACACCTGCTCCTTTAGGAGTGTAGGAGTGTGAAGAGAGGCAGGGGAGAGGTGAGGGATAAAGTTAGATGGAGAGAAAAGGAAAGGGAGACTGTTTTAGGAAAGGTGATGGGCTGGGTAAGACAAGAGAGAAGGGAATGAAGAGGCTGAAGGTGGGGGAGAGGAGAAAGGAAGGTGAGGGGTGGGATCAAACCCTTGGCAGGGCACGAGGAGGACAATAACTCCAGGATTTGGGAGAGAGGTGGCCTCACACCCCATCTTACCCGTTTTTACACATATTTAGTCACATTTAATCAGCTCAACTCCATCCTTAATGAGCTGAGCGCTTCCCCCAGTGATTCCTCTGCTTGAGACTCCTGGGTAACTCCCCTGTGGAGGTGCTGGTTTCCCTCTGTTGGTGCTAAAAAACCTGCTTAGACCCTGCATCCAAATTTTCACTGGGCTGAACTTAGGGACATGAACCTCTAGGCTATGTCCAAATATCCACGCTGGCATTGTTTCTGCTGCAGAGCCTATTATTTCCTTCATTTGCTCTGAAAAGTTAATGGTGAAGGTAAACCAAAAGCTGCTTTACCTCAGCATTTCTCTTTTTTATTACTTTTTCAGTTTGGCCCAAAAAGATCTGTGCAAGCAACAAAAAATTTGATTTTCTCTCAGGGAGTAGTAAATGGGAGGTATTTTCAGGTATTTTTCAGAAGGAACAGGGAGGTATTATCATTATTAGCATTTTTGCATTCATCTGACACATTACTTGTTCTTTTCCAACATCTCATGGCTTTTGAAGATTTTTGGGGTTTTTTTTTTGGCGATAGATTTAACAACAAAAGGCTGCTAAAATTGGAAACTGTGTGAGGCACTTTGGTATTATTCAATTGGAGCCAAACCTGACACTGCAGACAGTTCTTGTTTAAGAACTTTCATTGAGGGAACATGATCACAGCACAAAACAAAGAAAAATGTCAGTTCCCCTTGTTCTGTGTTCATCATTTAAGTCTCACAAGGTACCCGAGGAAATAGGCTCAGGTTTGAGATGTTTGATCTGCTCTGTGCAGTTATGAGTTATTTTTATAATGCATCAAGACAAGTAATAAACAAAACATCTTTTATTAGATCATTATTCCCTTTAATAGGTTAAATAATGGTTTCCAGATTAGTTCAGGCAATGCTTCTATTTATATTTTTCATCGGAAATCCTCAGTCTGTAAATATTCTTAAAGTGATTCTTATTGAAATCTGGAATTTAATGCTACAAGAATACAAACAGTCAGTTGAGATTTTCCCTTTGGAGGCACAGAAGCAATGAGCCCATAAAAAACCCTACATATGCATTATTAACAGCTGAAAAGATTGAATAAGCATTTTAAAGTCTCCTTTCTATAGAGAATCTCTTCTTTCAGGTTTCTACCAACCCTTTTTTTAAAACAAGGTAGCTGCTGTTATCTCAAGGTATCTTACATTTCTCCTATTACAATTCAGAATATATTCATGATTTATGCCCTAAAAAGAAAATCAGCAGTTTCTCAGGAGTTTGATCCAGAGGTCTCTGCATTGGTAAGAACATTTCCACTGAAAATAGAGCTTTTCACCATGCATTAACTGCACACAGCCACCCCACCTGCAGCCTGCAGATTCCCATGGCAGAGCATACATAAGATTATCCACTCTGCCTTGAAGACCTTTTGCTGAGATGTAATTTATGCTGGTTTGTCCAAGCCTAAGTAAAAAGCTTTCAAACCTTCTCAGTGTAGCATCCCTGCCTCACTTTGTTGCCAGGATATTCTCCTTGATTTCCGGGGTGAACTTACACTTGCTTAATTTCACAGTGCAGGCAGGAAACGCTGGGTGTAAGACTGAAATCCTCCACTGCAATTACCTCCATCCATAATTTGTCAGAACACCCAAGCTGAGCTTCTCAAAAGCAGGCAGAGCACACAGCTTGTTGGCTGGAAAACGCAGGAGTGGAAGCTCTCATGGTGTTCAGTCAGCCCAACTCATTGTCTTGGAATAGATGTATTTTTACTGGAATCAGAGGGAATCAAATAAATCTTTTCACTCTCTGTGGGATCTTTGTAGTGGGAGAGGAAAATTCAGCTTTTAGAGTTCACCCTCTAGAGCAAAGGAACTAAGAAAATACAGCTGCCTTTACTCATGTTATCACACCATAACATTGCTTTGCTCCCACTTTGGTTCTGTAGATACCCAAATTTATTTATTTTATTAATCTAAGCCAGAATTGTTGCTAAAATAATCTGCATCTCCTGCCACTGTCACCACTGTAAGTTAAGGATACTCAAATTTCTGCAGCTCTGAGGTTTCCAAAGGCAGGATTTCTAAAAAAGTTTTCAGTTTCATGTTCTCTGCAATAGAATCTTATAGTCTAAAATTGTGAAGTTCCTCAGGTTAAGTAAAACTGAAAACCTGAGACTTGCTACAGCTTAGATCTTACTTCAAATGTCAAAACCATAAAGTCTGTCTCTCTCTCTTTTTTTTTTTTTTTTCATAGATATGAATATTCTCTCTCCTGCAAATGCTCACTTTTTTTTCTCCTTATCTTGTTGAAATTATATTTTATTTATTTATGGCCTGGTAAGAGCAAGGCCATAAACAAGAGCATTAAAAACTGTTCCTGTTTACTGCACAACAGACAGTAAGATTTATCTGCTGATTCTACTCCTAAAAGGATTTCCTACACTCAGAACTACCACACACCATCCCCACTGTTTAATATGTGAATATTTGTTCCTCCTTCTTAGAGAATGACACTGCATTTACAATGGGTTTAACCCAAAATTCTGTGAGCTTTGTCCCTTGAGTCTGAGAGGACCTGACAAGCTCCCCTAGAACTGCTGCTTGATTTTCTGCCTGGAAAAAAACAGAGATTTTTCTGTACGTATTTCACAGACCAAGTGTGAATGATGAGTAAGTTCACCAAAAATTAGGAGAAATGTAAAAAAAACCTCGATTCTAGAACCCAGGGAAATAAATTCAGTTCCTCCTGCTGCTAATGCAAATTTCCTCCATGTAAGACATCTTAGAGCTCCTGAGAGTGTTTTATGAGGTCTGAACACATTAATGAGCCCAACTCACCCCTGCTGCTCCATAACCCTGGTGAACCCAGCTCAGGCACTCCCTCCTTGAACTCTGCTCACTCCATCTATTCAAATATTGTATTTTAAGCTCATTCCAGCTGCTGCAAATTGAAATCACCTCTTGTGCCAAGCACAGGATATTCCTATAAAACAAATTCTGAACCATTCAAGTGCTGGGATCACTGCAAGGGAGTGCAGATTAGTGCTCAGCTTTGAGGCTGAGGATGAAGCCAATTTGCTGGAGATCACACAGTGCTGGTCCTGCACAAAATTGCCTTTATAGGCCCTGCCCCAACACTTAATTCTGGAAAACCAGAAAAAAAAAGGCAGATGGGACCAACCTCCTTTCTTGGGACAGGCAAGACAGAAAATGGAAAATAAACAAGATATGCATTATTTCTTATTTTGGGACAGGGAGGCAGGAAAAGCAACTCCCACAGGCTTAGGCAGGCCTTGCATAAAGCTTGAATTCTAGTAATAGTAAAATAAGGCAATAACACAGAGTATCTCATTGTTCAAAGCCCTAAAGATGGGCTATTAAGCTATTTTTTTCCTTTGTTGGATATGTTTGCAGATAGAAATGGAAGTTCCTACGGCATTTTTCCAAAGGAAGAGCTCCAGCTCCTTCCAACAATCCCTCTCCACCTAAAATAAGCCCTGCTTTTGAGAGCTGAGTGTAGGCTATTGCTGGAATGAATAGCACATAATGAGAGCTGCTTTTGCCTACACACCATCGCCCCAGAACCTGTGTCTAATTCATTACTGCAAAGCAGTTGGAGATGTCACGAGGAGGAAAGACACTCCATAAAATTAAATTCTATTATTCCCACTTAATAATGTTTCGAACATGAAACCATTTTTGTGTAGTTTGAAAAGTAATTGAAGATATCCCCAAGATAGGTTACTCTGAGGTAAAATTTCCAAAGAGGTTCTTCTTTGCTTCTTGCTCATTGAATTTGTACTTAGTGATTGAGGAGCTATTGCCTTCAAGGATGTGTCAATTGAATTACCAGGGATTTGCTACTTCAAAAGTAAGGAAGTTTCATAAAATGATGTGTAACGGATATAATGGATGTGAGTTCTGATCCACAGCTGATGAAATACTTTTAGAAATTTTAGCCAAATTCTGGATTACTTTAGCAGATTCCCGGCGAGCTGCATTTGTGAGCTGACAGAAGTACAAGAGATGTTTTAGCCACACAGAAAAACAAACCAGAAAACCTCCCCTGAAGGCTGTGCAGGCTTTCAGAGAGACCTTGACAGGTTGGAGAGATGGGCAGAGAACTGTCTGAAATTCAACCAGGGCAAAGCCAGGTCCTTCACCTGGGGGAGAATAACTCCAGGCACCCGCACAGGCTGGGGGTCACCTGCTGGAGAAGGATGTGGGAGTCCTGAGGGACACCGAGCTGTCCCTGAGCCAGCAGAGTGTCCTGGGGGCAGGAAGGCCAATGGGATCCAGGGATTCATTGGGATGAGCATTCCCAGCAGGTCAGGGGTGATCCTGCCCCTGTGCCCAGCCCTGGAGGCTCCTCTGGGGGGCTGTGTCCAGCTCTGTCTCCTCAGCACAGCAGGGACAGGAGCTGCTGGAGCTGAGGAAGGGCCTGGAGCATCTCCGTGCCCAGGAGAGGCTGAGGGAGCTGGGGCTGCTCAGCCTGGAGAGGAGCCCCAGCTGACAGGGGCCCTCAGCACTGGGTGTCCCGGAGTGTCCCAGTCTGTCCCAGTCTGTCCCTGTCTGTCCCAGTCTGTCCCAGTCTGTCCCACTCTGTCCCACTCTGTCCCAGTCTGTCCCTGGTGTCCCAGGGAGGGGCAGAGCAGTGCTCAGGCTCTGCTCCTGGCCCAGCAATGGCCCCAGAGCCACGGGCAGGGACTGAGCCCAGCAATTCCCCAGCACAGGAGGCACAACTTCTGCCCTGGGCAGTGCCCAGCCCTGAGCAGAGCCCAGAGAGGGGCTGGGCTCTCCTCCCTGGGATGTTCCAGAGCCCTCTGGACACACTCCTGTGCCCTGTGCTCTGGGATGGCCCTGCTGGAGCAGGGAGGTGGCACCAGTGACCCACTGGGGTCCCTTCCAGCCTGACCCATTCTGTGACCCTGTGGAAATAAATATAATGATCTCATTACTTAGTGCCAGCTGAAGCCAACAGCCACTAGAGAGGGAGCTTCAGGATGTGCCCTTGTCCTTCCATTAGAAAAATCACAAGGAGTTCATTCACTATTCTTGCCCAAGAATATTCCATTACGAGACAAGTGACCTAGGAACTCAATGTTTTCGTTCCCATCTGGAATTTGATTCAATCTTCTCCTGCTTGACATTGAAAATGTTATTTTTGTGCTGCCTGGTTGGCACTCCTGATGTCTTCTTGTACCCCTCTGACAGAACCATGGCAGACTCAGCAGCACAGGATGTCAAACAAGGAGAGTTTTGTCCAAAAGTGCCTGATTTTCTTTGGCTGAGAAGGGAAAGAGTGACGTGAAGGCCACACTTTGTGTCTCCCCTTTAAACCTATAAATGTTGCAACAGCATGATAATAATTTGAGATTAAATTCAGTGCAAGGCAGAACATCACAGCCTCGGATATTGTGGGACTGGACAACCACTCTTTTGTCTGAAGGAAGTTGATAGAAAGAAAATAGCTTTTAAAAAAACCCTAGAAAACTCCATTAGAAAATGACAGTTTGCATCTTCTTTCTTACACCCTCAGTTGAATAAAAGCCCTCACAAACAATGCAAAAAGTACAAAGCAGCATTTTAACCTTTTTGCAAGCTGAAGTTATCATGCTTCACTTAATTTAAATATCACACATCCCTCCTTGCACCACAACATCACCTATTGCTGGCACTTTGGAAAGTGCGCATCATTTCAAGTATGAAAAGCAGAATTTGCTGTTTTTTAGGCACCCAGGAAATCAGTAACCATATGAGACATCCCCACTCAACAGGATCTGAGTCTGGCTCTGCTGCTCCTGTGAGTTTGTGGAAGATTTGTGTCCCTCACCCCAGCGCAGGCACTGGCAGCAACAGCCCCTGGATCCAAAATTCCCTGCAGAAATCACTCCATGCTGACTACAGAGCTACAAAAAAACCCTGAAATATGAGCATCACTGTGTTAGGAGAGATAAAAAATGAGTTCTGCTTTTCTTCTTGTGTTTTCTGAGGTGGCAATTCTTGTTTACCCAGTAATCTCCAGAGGAAATACAACAACAGTCAGCCCTTAAAGGCAACTCCTGTCCTGAAATGAAACACGATGTTGTTTGCTTTTTTTTATCTTGTTTCGTTTTGTTGTTTGCTTTTGGTGTTGTTTTGTTTTTGTGGTTTGGATTTTGGGGTTTTTTGGAAGGCAGTGAATCTCACTCTGCTGTCAGTCTGTGTTCAAACTCACATCTGCTAAAATCAGGAACAAAAGTATATTTTAATATTTGATTCTCCCCCAAGTTAATCTGCTAGAACTCATTCTGTCAGAGAGGATGGAATCCCTTCTTTATCTGCCGTCAAAAACCAAATTTCTTAGAGGTGTTCTAGCTCCCTTAAAATATCCCGTTTTGAAGAAACAGATGAGTGGAAAAATTTTCCTAATTTCCAGACCTTTATGGGTGTATGTGTGCACATCCTTGTGATCATTAGAGAAAGAGAAAAGAACAACATTTTATACAATAATTTCATAGAGTCTTAAGTTCATTGATAACAGTACCAAAGGCTAATTTTTTCAATAAAAATACATGGAAATTAGATGTAATTACAAAAAAAAAAAAAAAAATAAAAAAAAAAAGAAATTACATGCATACAAACGTACTTTTATCTGCTGAAGAAGGAAGACCAGAACTTCAGTAGTCCTGGGCATTTGTTTTCTTACTTAAAAAAAGTAAAATAAACTCAAAAACTTCTAAATGGATCCTTAGATATTATATTTAATACTTCTACTTTAAAATGAAATGCCATTCAAGTCTCCTTTGTCATGAGAGACTTCATCATTAGTAAAAAATATTTAATAATAAGCAAGAGCAAAGTAATAATATTTAATATCAATTTGTTATTAGTCTAATAAATCCAGCCTTCCATCTCCAGGGCTCAAATTGAACTTTCCCAACTGTTCACTCCTGAAAAAATCTGAGTTCTGTAGCAAAAGGAGGTGTTTTAAGGTCACATAATAAATCACCACGGACACAAATTCCTGATGGTTTTCAGAGTGCTGTGCCTGCCTTTGATGATTAATGCCATGCAAAAAAAAACTTTCATAGAGGACTTTTTTTTTGTAAAAAAAATTACACTCTTGTGCTACTTCTTTCTTCCTTCTTTCCTTTTTTTTTCTTTTCATAACAAGGCATGAATCTGATGCTGGATGCTACATTATCAGCATGGCTTAGGGCATTATCCTCACTCAGATCCAGGATATAACCTTAAACCTTTCTTTTCATATAAAACGCTCGCAGAGGTGTGTGAATGCAGTTCTGAAGCATTACTTGCTTGTTTCATGAATGCCAATAGTTCCTATTACTGTGACATTTGAGTTTTTTTTTTTTTTTTTTTTTTATCCAGTAGAAGTCCAACTTTTTGAAGCGCAAGTAGTGGCTTGTTTGGTATAGAAAATGTTTCTTTAGGTTTTTGTATCAGATAAAATCCAGGACTGGGATAAGGTTCTTAGGAGAGAGGAGAGGCTGTGAGGGGAAAGTGGTGGAGCTGGGAAGGGTCTGTATCCCCAGGAGGGGCTGAGGGAGCTGGGAAAGGGGCTGAGGCTGGAGCAAAGGAGGCTCAGGGGGGCCCTTGTGGCTCTGCACAAGTCCCTGGCAGGAGGGGCAGTGAGGGAGGGTCGGGCTGTGCTGCCAGGAACAGGGACAGGAGCAGAGGGAACGGCCTCAAATGGCACCAGGGCAGGCTCAGGGTGGAGGCCAGGAGGAATTTGCCCATGGCAAGGGTGCTCAGGCCTTGGCAGGGGCTGCCCAGGGAGCTTTGGAGTGCCCATCCCTGCAGGTGTCCCCTGGAGGTGGCACTCAGTGCTCTGGGCTGGGCACAGGGTGGGGATGTGGCACAGGGTGGATTTGATGAACCTGGAGGTCTTTTCCAACCTTAGGGATTCTGGGATTCCAAAGGAGAGGTGGGCCAGACTTCAGCTGCTCTGGAGTTAGGAAATCCTCCTGGATAAAGCAAGGGGGTATCCCTTGAACAGCCCGGCAGCCCTGCACCAGGGTCAGCTCATGTCACAGCCAAAAGGCCTTGGAGAACCTCATCTTCCTGCCAAATAACACCTGGCAGGGACAATTCTCAGCCCGTGCCTTTCTCCAGTGCTATTTTTAGCACAGACCCAGTCAAAGAGAGATGTCACTGTGCTGACTCCTGTCCCCAGCCATTCCAGCAGCTACTGAAGATCACTTTGCTCAAAAACCTGCTCCTTGTCCCAGAGCTGAGATAAGGAGCTTCTGTTTGGGTCTGCTGCCCAAAAGCTAAATTAAAGTCTTATTTTTGTGGAAATTTCCTCCCTTACTGAGGTTTTGTGAGGAAAAAAGAGCCGAGATCTGCTCAGGAGAGTCACTCTCACAGCCCTGCCACAGTTGCAGGGGTGGGGAGGTGGGGTTCAGTCACCAGAGGGATCAGAGGGGTGACAACAACCCCACCACATCCTGTCAAAACCACTTTATTGGAGTTTCAGGGGCTTTGCAGTTTTCATTCAGCCCAAACTTTGTCTCTGAAATCAGGACAGGATTGGGCCCAGCCTCCCCTGCTCTGGTTGAGCTGTGCTGTGGGATATTGGATTTCCACCAAATTCAAGGGCTCTTGATTGACCAAGCCTCTGTCATGGCTACAGCAGCTAGAAGTATCTGAAATGGGAAAAAAAAAAAAAAGTAAATTGAAAGAAATAATGCAAGGAACAAAAGACAAAGACCAGCAGGTTTGATTGAGGGTCCCTCAAGTATCTCAGTTCATCTCAGTGTCAGCCCAGTGCCACACCACATGCTCCAGCTCCCATATAAAATCTATTTATTTCCAAATAAGTGCTTTTTTCCTGCAGTGTAAGTGGTTTGTGGGTTGCTCTTTTGTCAGGAAGGCCTAAAACACTGGGGCATTTTAGCAGAGAGTGAAAAACAGAGGAGGGTTTCCTCCTCCATTATCACTTTGATTGAATAATTTCAATTTCTCCAGCTAGGTACACACAGATAAATAAATACAAGCTCACACTTCATAGTAGGAAAAATTGAGAAATTACAAGGGGAAAAAAAAGCCCACAGAGGTTCAGGCTATTTTGGAGTGAAGTTAAATCCCTAAATAAAATAGAAATATGTAATGGATGAATGTCCTCCCCTCACACTGCCACTTGCACTAAGGTGTATTTCTGTTTCTATATTACATATATATATTTGTTTTTCATTTTGTCTGTTCCCCCAGGAGAAGCCCCAAAGAGAAACAAAGATGGCCAAATTGACAGAGTCGATGAGTGAGTACAAATAGGAAGTTCAACCACTTTCTTTTTCCATCTGTCCCCCTCCCTCTCATAATGCCACAAACCCAGAACGCAGTGCTTGCATCCAGGGATCTCATTCAGCCTCGTCTTCACTCTCAAATTCATCATAAATCATTCCATTCCTAAAAAAAAAAACCCAAGAAAATAGGAATCCCCAGAACAAGGGCTGCTATTTTCTTCATTTAAAAAAAAATTAAAAATCAAAAATTAAAAAAACATCTGCTTAAATCACATCTATTTGGGCTTAAATCCAGGAAAGAACCTGCTCCATGTTTGACTTTGTGAGCCTGAGGGTTTTTTTTAAATAGAATGTAACTAATTGTGGATTTAATAAGTGCCTAATTTACTTGATTCATGTGCTCCTTTACAAGCTTACAGAAGGTCACTCTAAATCCAGTGCAATTATCTGGGATTGTTGCCTGTGTCACATTCATCCAAGGAATTATGCCCAGAGATGTATCTGGAAAGCTTTCAGTTGGTTTCTCCAGTTTGGGAGCAGTTTGTGTTGTCTTAAATGTGTGCCCAGAGAGAAATAGTTTGTATTTTTGCCATATTTTGGGATTTAGGTAATGGAGTAGTGGCTGTAAGCTTTTGTAGCTGGGAGACTCAGGGTGGATAGTTTATTTGTAGACAAAATCTGGAGACCATTTAGGGTGAAATCCTGGTAGACCACTGCCTCTTACCCAAAATTTATCAGCTCCAAAGCCTATGGCAGCTTAGAAGAATTGACTCAAAAGGGAGAAATATTTCACTGCTTAACCAGAGACTACAGAAAGACACAAACACAAATATGCACAACTTACTTATATCAGAAATTTCTTTCCAGTTCCTTTTTCCTGCTTGTGTACAGAAGGCCTGTTCCTAGGGCAGCACTTCCCTGAGCTTTTACTCTCCCAGATCCCTTTGTTATCTTTCCAAATCATTCCCTGTATATCCTTCCCTGTGTCACTGCAGGGCAGAGCCATCACTAAACTATAAAATAATGATTTCAGTATCAGCAACAGCCAATCCCACAGAAAGGTGCCAGAAGGCAGGGAGATCTTAAAGATCTTATTGTTCCAACTTTCTTGCCAAGGGTGGTGGTCAAGCCCTGGCACAGGGTGCCCAGAGCAGCTGTGGCTGCCCCTGGATCCCTGGCAGTGTCCCAGGCTAGGTTGGACATTGGGCCTGGAGCAGCCTGGGACAGTGGGAGGGGTCCCTGCCCATGGCAGGGGTGGGAATAGATGGGCTTTGAGGTCCCTTCCAACCCAAACTGTTGGAATCCAAAGTGCTGGGAAACCTCAGAATATTAAATCTGTAAGCCAAGACTTAGAATAAGAGGCAGGGTTCGACCTGAAACCTTGGGGGAGGCTCCCAATTTTAGGTTCTAGAAGTAAGAATGTGGATTTAAAACTTAAAGCAAAGAGTGTTAAGATGAGCAGAGGAAAATTAAGTTTTAGAGTTTAGAGCCTAAAAGTCAAAGTAGTTACAAAGGTTAACAAGAGCTTTTAGAATGCAATATTGTAAGGTTTATGTGTTCAGAGGTGATTGGTTATTCACACTGTAATAAGATGAATTAGCTTGGTATTGTTTTAATAACAGAAATATCTAGTTGGCAAAATTTTATTGGCCCATAAAGCCTTAAATAGTCTGATAAGCAAAAATCTGGGGACTTCTTCACCATACTGCCCTTATCTGTAAGAGGGATCCATCCTCTCTCTGCCTCTGTAGAAGACAAGAAAAATAAACTGCACTTTCCCACAAAAATCAGAAGTCCCATTTCTCTGTTCCAAGAAGAAATCCCCATATATGAAACATGAGGTGTAAAACCGTTATGTGAGAAATCATAAACTCACACCAAATTATTCTGGCATATATTGATGCTGTAGATATATATATGAAAGTATAAATATATATATATAAATAAATATTTCCCCATGGTACAGCCAAGCCAGGGTGGTGACAGAGGAAATGACATTGCAGCTTAGCAAGGCTCCAAAGGACAATGACACCACGCCCCAGAGAACCCCTCTGCTGTAAGAATGGTAATTCTGCTCCTTTAATCTCTTTGGATGTTTTGTATAACCCTTAGAAGCATCCTGGGACCCCATTTGGGGCTGCTGGATGTAGGATAGTTGTGTATTTAGGTCTTGATGGATAAAGCAAAGGGGCAGCCTCTTATCAAAGGTGGAAGCAGATAAACAGTATCTCCCCTGTTCATTTGGGACTTGATGGACTTAGCACTACCCTTCTGAAACCAGGTGAAGGAATATTGCCAAAAAGTGTTAGGGAAAAGCAATCTGACCCTCTGAGTGCTCTGAAGAGTCAGAGAAGCCTCCAGAACACTTTGAAACTGACTGGGGACAAGCCCAGAAATGCCCTGTCCAGGTCCTTCAGGATGTGTGTTTGTCCTGCCAATTATTTCATCTGAGTTCTTTGAGGCAGAATGATGCGTAAAGGGTTTACTGCTGCTTTGTGTGAGGATTTTTTTTTTTTTTGAAACTTCATGCTTTCATGAAATTTTATGAAATTTTATGCTTTTATGAAATTTTCAGATCATTTCATGGTGTTTTAAAATGTTTCTAATAAATCCTAGGCAGGTTTGCAAGGTGTAAATAAAATTCTTAGTGAATGTACCGCAGCGCTCATTTTAAAGCTGGTGCAGAGTAAAGTGAGATAAATGGAGTAGGGTGGGCCTCTGGCTTGGACTGCAGGGCCTTTTTCTTGGAACTGAGAAAATAAAGAAGGGTATTCAAGGCCTGAGAGGGTTTCAAAGAGCTGGAGAAATGGCTTGATCATGGTAGCAATATAACAGAATTATTACTTGCCTTCCTGTTACACCCAAGAGCTGCTCTGCTCTCTTCCCTCTGCTTACATCTTTGCACAGCCCCAGGAAAAATCAATCCCCTCCCCTCCACTGCTCTGTATTTTCTCTCTACCAGAACACCCTGCTGAAGTTGCCAAGCACTGCTCTCAGCCCCTTCTCCTCCATAAAGATTTTCTGGATGTTTCTGCATAAATCAAAGCCCCTGGACCTGAGATTCACATCACAGCACACACCAAGAGGGAGACTGAGGGAACACTGATGCAGAGGTTGTTCCAAGGCTGTTATTTCTTTTTTGCCAGCAGGAATAACAGTCTGTATTTTTGTCACATTTTACATTTCCGTTCTCACAGGCTCTGTCATGTTGTAGGCAACATTGTTAAGGAAAAAAATGCATTTTTTTTTTACCTTCTGTCCACTTTCCATAGAGTTTTTACGGTGATGGAAAGAGAGGTATCATGACAGAGCCTTGTACTTGAGATCTGTTTTCCTTGAAAGTTTAAAAAAAAAAGTGAGGGGGAAAATAATTTTAATACAACAGTAAAAATACAAACTAGCAAGAAATGTTCTGCTAAATTTTTCAGGATAGTCCCTAAGAGCTGATATAGAAGCAGAAATGAATACCAAATAACACCATTCTTTGCCTCAAGTTATTATTTTACAACTCTTGCACAGAATTAATAGAAAGCCACCACAATTACACTGAGCCCCAGGGAACTGTCCAAGAATTCCTTTATAATGCCTTAAAATCCATATGCATTTTAAAATTACTTTATAGCCTGAATTAGTCAATTTTCCTCATATAACCTCAGAATACTTACAAGCTGAGCATATCCATGAAGCCAAGAATGAAATTATTTTCCTTGCAACTTTTATTTTCTTCTTTCCCTGTTGTTCTCAAGCTTCCCCTGCCCTGGTGATCTTTTTTAACCCAAATGCCATCACCATGCCTGAAAAGCCTAGCAGGGAAGGTAGGAGAGCAAATATTTAACAGCAGAGAAAGGAATCAAATGTTCATCCTGACCTATTTGGCCAATATGAAAAATTTATTTAGAGAAACATCCTCTATAGAACGTTCCAGTCCTCAGGAATGATCCTCGTTGGGAATGCTCTGTGAAATGAGCACTGCAAGAGATTTAGTGAGTAGCCAAATATGTTGGTGTATTTTAGAAAAGTCGTTTTGAGGATGTCAAAGTTCTCAGCTTTGCAGAAATGTGCATTTCATGTGCCATGGGATGTGTGGCATGAGCAGAGGGAAGCTCCAGGCTGGGATGGAAAATGGGCAGGGCTGGATTTCTGACACTGACATCCAATTAAGATTTGCTCCAGCAGCAGGGACACAGCAGTGACCAGCTCTGCTGCCCAGTCTCTCCACAGACACACCTGCCTGAGGACAGCCAGAGGGAGCAGAGCTGATATAAAATAAGAATGTTCCTTCATTTGTTACAAAAATGTGAGCTCCAAATGTCCGTGGAGGTATTTCCACAGACAGTGAAATAATGAATACTGAGACCTCAGATGACTCCAGATAAAACCTTCTGAATTATGGATGCCACAAATTTTACTCAGGGTGGGTAGAAAGAATATAAGCCAACCTGAAGGAATTTCAGGGGCAGACAAACCCCAGGACAGAGTTGGTTTATCATGAAGTGCTTTTCCCTAAAGGTTTCTTTTTCTTGTCTGCAGTGTCTGAACCTGAATTCTCCCTATTGCTCTCTCAGTCTTGCACGGAGAGTTTATATAGAGAAAAAATGTTTCTGCTTTGAGTTACTTGAAAGTCATAGCATTTCCAGATTTACACGTGCCAGGGTAGTCTGGAATTTTTTGAGCAGCTCTGATTATTTTGAATTAGTGTTTTATGACATGCAAGAAAAACATATGGCACATTACAGTAAATACATACCAAACCTTCTCTCTTGCTATAGAACATTGCAACATTCATACTTCCACCTTTTTTCCTTCCAGTACTACACATTTGTCTTCGCCTTTTGTTCAGTTTCCTGGGCTACATGAACAGAATTGTTGGAAGGAATTTAGGGGGAGAATCTGCCCCTGAGCCCCCTCAGGTGAGCCCCCACTTGCAGAGATGCCCCAGCTCTGGACACAGCTCAGGGAGGAGCTGGAGCTGCTGCAGAGAGCCCAGAGGAGGCAGCAGGATGAGCAGAGGATGGAGCAGCTCTGCTGGCAGGAAAGGCTGGCACAGCTGGCATTGTTCAGCTGCACAGGAGAAGCTTTGGGCTGAGCTCAGGGTGGCCTTGCAGGGCCTGAAGGAGCCCCAGGAAAGGTGGAGAGAGACAATTCCCAAGGGATGCAGAGACAGGACACAGGGAATGGCATCAAAGTAGGATTTGATGGGATTTTGTGCAGGAATTGTTCCCTGTGAGGGTGGGCAGGGGCTGGCACAGGGTGCCCAGAGCAGCTGTGGCTGTCCCTGGATCCCTAGCAGTGTCCCAGGCCAGGTTGGACATTGGGGCTGGAGCAGCCTGGGACAGTGGGAGGGGTCCCTGCCCTTGGCTGGGGGGTGGAATGTGATGACCTTTAAGGCCATTCTGTGATACTGTGATTTTAACCTTTTTATGATCAGAGCAGGAGTCAGTGGTGCAGCAAGGCTGCCCTTGTGAGGGTACAGAATCCTTGAAGAGCTGATCCTAAAGCCTGACTTTCATCTCCTCAGTCCAGAGCACTGATTATTGGCTCTCAGAAAGCATTTCTAAGGACAAACTTCCAGCTGAACATTTTACACTGGCATCAAGTGCCACCCATTTGTTACAAAGTGCAGATTCTTAAAATGCAAAATTCAAAAGCAAAAATCCCAAAGCACTTGGAAAACTCATTCAAGAAAGACATTTGGGGGAGTCATTTATTTTGAAAATATCCAGGTATCCTTTGGTTATCCTTTTTTATGAGGTGTGAGAATAGGAAGGCTGGTTTTCCCACAATATACATTTTCCTTATTTCATGTTCTGTTTTTACAGTTATTACTGGAGAAGAAATTTTGTACCAAATATTAAGTTACAGATGTAAGTGATACATCTAATTATTGTTGATTCAATACCGTTTATGCAGGTTGATAACATTTATTTCCTACTTAACTCCCTTAATCTTTGATCAAATTTGAATTACAAGTAACCAGAATATGGATGACTTTATTATTGTTTTTGTTTTGATGGTTTCAGCAGAAAGTGGCTGATGCATACAATCAAAAGAACAGAAAGAACATTGCTATTATTAAATGAAAAAACAGTTTATTCTCTGTGGCAAAGGTTAGGTTTTGAGGGGAGAATGAAATTGTAAAGCAGGAATTCACTATGCAGGAAAGCAAGAATTTTATTGTTGAAATGATGCACTGACAGGGGCCTAGAAGAGCTGTGAACTTATTTATGCAATAATTAACAAAAGAAACTTGTCTTAGGCAGGAAGATGATTGACAGCTTTTGCAGTCCTAGGTATATAACATTGTGAAGAGAATTTTCTGGCATTCTCTGAGCTTTTGAGGGTCTTATCTCTGCAAGTGTAAGGACAAAAATTGTGGGTTTTTTCCCAAATGAAAACCAAGACTCTCACAAAGTCATTTGATTCTAGAAGCTTGGATTTTTCAAAAACTTATTAAATTTTGATAACAGTGTTAATATTCCTTGGCTAAGCTAAAAATCTTTGTGAAAATTAAATTCCAAATCTCAGGGATGAGATAACCAAGAGCTGAATTATAAATGAAGCAAAAATTTCTGGTTTTTTAGTAAGGAGCAGCAATTGCTTATGTGCTACACTGGACTTCTTGAAACAGTTTATTTCTTGTTACTTCCACCTTAATATATATTTTCCCTTATTTTTATTAGTTCTAGGTCACCCATTGCTTAATCATCTACTTCTAAAATAGAGGCTGCAGTCATGCTGCCACTATTTCAAAATTCTCAGTGTTCCCTTGCATCCCTATGGCCCATAGCAGAGTCAAGCTGGATTTTCCAGTCCCATCCTTCCCAGGGCAAAGTAGGATTTGATTCCTGCATCTGAATTGTTCAGCTTTTAGATAAAACATTTCCCAGCTTCTCAGGACACTGGTCTCTGCAGATCCCAATCCATGGTCCTATTGCAGCATCTTCTGAAAGGAAAATCCATGACTCTGGATGAGTTTTGGTGCGAGATACATTTAGGAATGAGATGGTCTTCAGAGGGTAAATATATGCCATGGGGGGGTGAAAATTGTAATTAATTTTTCATGTGCAGAAATTTAATATTGAAAGCTAAAGTCACTTCAGATTTTAAGGATCAGATTTTGGGGACCTTGGTCAAAAATGTCAGTTAAGTGGTTTAAACATTTACTGAGACATCATTTTCTCATCATACCCAAATAATAAGTGTATGTTCAATTATGGGCCAGGGACAATTTCCCCCTTAACTATCCCTGGAAGTGTTCAAATCCAGGTTGGAGCAGCCTGGGATAGTGGAAGGTGTCCCAGCCCATGGCAGGGGTTGGCACTGGATGATCTTTAAGGTCTCTGCCAGCCTAAACCATTCCATGATTCTATCTGGGGCTTGGCTTCATAATTCTAATCCTCTTCTAATGCAGAGCTTTTTCTACATTTATTTAACATCCACTTAAATCTTCCAGAGGTGCCACCCAACTTCTTCAGCTGGTGACGTGAACATTGTGCAGTGCTGGAAGAGCAGCTTCTACCTGAAAAGAGCAGGAAGTTCATAATCACTCAGGATAAGAAAGTCGATAAAAAATGTCTAATCAATTGTCTCCACAGAGAGCAGATGAGTCAAAGTCAAGGGTGAAAAACAGGATCAATGTTTCTGAAAGCTGTAGAAACTTTTCTGTCCTGGATCATTCTTACCAAGCAGAAAAGAGACCATAATGGGTCTTAATTCTAGAAAAAAATATGTGAGGGACAGCAAAGAATGCTGGTCAACAGCTAAGGGAAAAACAATTCAGATAAAAATAAGCATTTGAGATGTACAAGTACAGCTTGTTAAACAGGCAATACCATAAAGTACTGGATTTTTAAAACCTTAGATTTTGAAAATTGTTTGCAAAGGCATCCAGAATCAAAGACTGGAAAATATCATAGAGCATGGCAAGATAAACTATTTGATATGAAAGAGAAATACCCAGCCTCGTTGGAAAAAGGGCCCAGTTGCACTTTCCAATACAAACAATGAGAGAAAGGTTTTATCAGGGTGTTTTGGACAGATGTCTTTTAATTGCCTTTTAATCGGGTATTAAATTAATCCCTAAAGCTGGACTATGTTCTCCCTGTATTTTTCAGCTGACTTCATTGCTCTCCAAGCATTTGACAGGGGATAACAGGGACAATATTATCCCTGTTAAAGGCAAATAATGCCTGGATGTGTGTGCACAGAACACATTAATTCAAAGTGTGTGACTGCCCTTACTCACAGCTCAGCCTCTTCTAACTTTATTTACCACTATTCCTTTCACCATAAAATATCTTGAACTACGTGGAGGAGAAAACCAGAAAGACTCCAGTGAGAGTCATTGCCAATAGTAAGAGAGCTGTTAAGATATAAACCAACAAGAAGGCAGAGCCCTGCAAGCTCTGTCCTTTCTGAGGGAGTCCAGCACTGTTTTCAGAGCCAGGGATGGCAGGGATTGCACAATGGGGCTGTTCTGCTCCTCAGAATCAGTGAATCCTCGACTTTAGTATTACTCCCTTTTCTGTTCCTGCCCAGGAATATCTCACAGGCTTCTCTCTCTGCAGGAAAAGGAGGACACAGCTGTGTTCACCTGCTGATCCTCACTGTTAGCACTGCACTGAAATTCTGCCGTGTAATGAGAGATTGCTCTTTCTTCCTAAATAATTCCTCTATCTCCCTTCAAACATTTGCCAGCTTGCAGAACCTCTCTCTAATCATCCTGTTAGATTTTATAATCCACATCAGCATCCAGGGCCTGCAGTCTTGGTTGTTCTTTACTGAACTTCCCCCACTTTGTCATCCTCACACTCCATAAGCACATTTATTAATCCACATACCTGTGGATTAATAAGAAAAACAGTGCAAAACTGTTCAGAAAGGTTCACCCAAAATAAATCCCTGTGTTCCTTCAGGGCAGACACAGGTGATTCCAGTACAGCTGGTGGCAAAGTGCCTCACATAGGTGCATTTCTCCTTGCCCCCTCTGACAGCACTGAGGAGCTGAGGCACCTCAAATCCTCAGTGCAGGAGAGCCCTGGAGGGGCTGGAATGGAGCTGGGAAGGGTCTGTGTCCCCAGGAGGGGCTGAGGGAGCTGGGAAAGGGGCTGAGCCTGGAGCAAAGGAGGCTCAGGGGGGCCCTTGTGGCTCTGCACAAGTCCCTGGCAGGAGGGGCAGTGAGGGGGGGTCGGGCTGTGCTGCCAGGAACAGGGACAGGAGCAGAGGGAACGGCCTCAAATGGCACCAGGGCAGGCTCAGGGTGGAGGCCAGGAGCAATTTGCCCATGGCAAGGGTGCTCAGGCCTTGGCAGGGGCTGCCCAGGGAGCTTTGGAGTGCCCATCCCTGCAGGTGTCCCCTGGAGGTGGCACTCAGTGCTCTGGGCTGGGCACAGGGTGGGCACAGGGCACAGCTGGGACTCTGTGATATTGGAAGTCTTTTCCAGCTTTGAAGATTCTGTGATTCCATGATCTGAGAGGTCAGATCTGACCCTCCTGCTGGACTCCAAGTGTCTATCCATGTCTTCAGGCAGCTCACACTTCACACACGGAACAAAGGGAAGCTGCGTTCTCCTCCCACTGCCTGAGGATGAGTGATGGGGGGATGATTATGCTTCCAAATCATGACACTTTCAATTACCATTTTCCTTCATTCATAAGAGCTAAATCACACAATGATTGTCAGTGTCTGACATATTTATCATTGTCAGGCTGAGCCTGCTCTCTCTCCATCACAGGATTCCTCTGTTTCTCCCAGGATCCTACACAATGAAGTCATGTCATGTGTCATGAAACATTTGCTCACCTACCTGCAAACCGAAGGACAACAAACAACATCATTCCCTGTCCTCAGAAATGGCACATTTTTGTTGAGGTTTAATACCTATACTTGCAATTGACAGTTTGGGTGGCAATTTAAATTTCTTCTTCTGCTCTGTGTTTTAGTATTGTTTGGGTAGTACTTTTAATGACAGGTAAAGAATAATTTCCTCTGATGGTGTACTCTCAATTTTCTTTTTTTTTTTTTTAAATAAAGCAGAACTGAACTATCTCCAGACCTCCTGCTAAGTTAGCTTCTCATGGCATATTGCTCTTGCATGCAGTTGAGTGTCTTTTTTGTGACAACGTTATTATTTAGGGGAGTATTACTATTTAAGGCACAAGTAACTCATGCTGGTGCACTAATTGGTGGGTGAAGGCTGTGTATTTTTAGAATCCATTCAATCATGTGTGCTGGGCTGTAATGTTTCAAAGTGAAATCTTGAAAAGCACCATACAAACCCCCTGAAAGTGAACAGAAAAACTCCTACTGTTTCTCTGCCTCCTAATTTTATCAGGTGCCCATGATCATGACATGAAAAGGGAAAGGGAGAGGTTCATGAAAGCTGTTAAATTATTTTTTATCCCAATAATTTTGAGTGGGTAGATCCCAGTGAGGTGTGACCTCACTGACTGCTAGTCAGGTGTATCAAGAAACTGGAATTTATCCAGAAAAGTTGTGGATTTCCTGGAAAACTTTAAGGCCAGGTTGGCTCTCTGTGAAACATTT
Organism: Certhia americana; assembly: GCA_018697195.1. Lineage (NCBI taxonomy): Eukaryota > Metazoa > Chordata > Aves > Passeriformes > Certhiidae > Certhia > Certhia americana. Next base: position 72,808 of record JAGMWU010000044.1, read on the forward strand.
CACTCCTGCAGGCTCCTATTTTGGACACCCCAACTCCCATCAAACCCTTCTCTTCTCCTTCCCTCCCACTTCCACTTCCAAAGCCTTGACAAAAGGTTTTGTGGATCTACATCTTCCCACTCAGCAGTAGAAGCTTGGAAATGCTTCTTAAATGCTATTGAAACTGGTCAGGGATTAATTTCTTTTCCAATTTTAAATTGAATGAGTGAGAAGCAGACCCCATAACAGAATTGTCTAAAAAAAAAAAAAAAAAAAAACATTGAAAATCCAAGGCCTATCACTAAACTTGATAAAGGCCTTTCTAACAATCCCTGCAATACACTTCTCTTTTTCCCAGGGGATAAAACACTTATAGTAAACAAATTTAATAATTGAAGAATAAGAGGAGGTGAAAAAGTTACCACATGATACAACATTTATAATGTACAAATGAAAATGAGGGGTGAGAATGTGTAATTTTAAGTTCAGCAACGCTTGTCAGTTTTGAGGAACTCTTTTCAAACTTCCTTAGGAACACCTCAGAAGAGATAAAACCAGAGTGGCAAACCCAAATTTTTAAGAAAAAGAAAATATATAGAGAAGGGGGCTGGGGGAAACTCTTTTTTATCAAAAGATTATAATTTCAAATTGAGCCTGCATTGTGTGTTACTATAGAAACTCCCATTTTGTGGCATGTTTGTGGGGAAAAAGTCAAAAGTTGCATTTTAATGAAGGCAGATCACACATTGGCTTTCCTCAGGAAAGCCAAATAAAAGAGAAGTTTTTCTACAAAATTGGATAATTGCCCCAAATAAGGTGAGCTAATTAAGGTCACAGGGAAGGGGTATTAAATCCTGAAGTGTCAATATGTTATGTTCATTTTTCCACGCCAGTCCCTGCCTTCCAGATTATGTATTAGATACTGCAGGAGCCTGATGGATTGAGAGGCCTCGTTGCCATGGCAATATTTGCTGCTTTGCTGGTATTCCCCTACAGAAATAAAGGATTTTTTTTTTCCCCTACTCAGTTGGCCAATTGGCTAAATAATAGCCAGGGATGTTGGGGAACTGAAACAGCAGAATCTGCTGGGTGGAGGATCAGGGGAAGGACTGGAATTTCTGAGTGTTGATGAATCACGAATGTATGTGATTGGTGAGGAATGAGGGAATTGGAAATAGGGAAAGGAGAGAAGGGAAGAGAGGGAAGGGGAGAGAAGGGAAGGGAGGGGAAGGGAAGGGAGGGGGAAAGGAAGGAAGTGAAGGGAGGAAGGGAAGGAAGGAAAGGGAAAGGAAGGAAGGGGGGGGGGGGGGGGGGAAGGGAAGGAAGGAAGGAAGAAGGAAGGGAGGAAGGGAAGAAAGGGAGAAGGGGGAAGGAAGGAGAAAGGAATGAAGGAAGAAAGGAAGGAAGGAAAAGGAAGTTGAATGGGGGTGATATAACGGGCATGAAGTGAATGAAGTGTGTGAAGTCAGTAATGAATCCGTGAATTGAAGGGAAGGAACGTGATAGGCAAGGACGGCGGACAGGACAGGAATGAAGTAATGTGAAGGACGCTGCAGTCTATTGAGGAAGGAAGTGGACAGGGACATTAAGGCAGGCAGGAAGTAATGGAAGGCATGTAAGGACAGGAATGAAGGAAGGAATGACATGGAAGGACGGACGGACGGATTAAGTGCTACGGACCAACAGACTGTTGCAACAAGAAGAAGGAAGGAAGGAAAGGACGGAAGGAAGTGGACTGCAAGGAATGACGGAAGGAATGACGGAAAGGAAGGAAGGAAGGGAAGGAAGGAAGGAAGGACAGGCGGGAAGAGTGAGGGAATCGTAAGAAGGAAGGCAGGAAGTTAGGAAGTGAACGGCGTAGGAAGGAAGGCAGTAGGAAAGAAGGAAAGAGGAAGAAGGAAAAAGGAAAAAAGGACAGAAGGAAAGAAGGAACGAAGGAAGGAAGGAAGGAAGGAAGGAAGGAAGGAAAGAAGGATGGAAAGAAGGAAAGAAGGATGGAAAGAAGGAAAGAAGGATGGAAAGAAGGAAAGAAGGAAAGTTTTTTCATACTTTCAGAGTATATCTTACTTTTAGAGATGGGGAAAGGAGAATGGGCAGTGCTGCCCAGGGGGAATCTAGAGCTGCTGGTGCTTTGCTGTGCTCCAGGTAATTTATAGCCTCAGGGACAGCTAAGAGGTAAAAATCTCTAAAATGAATAAAAAAGAAAAAAGAAAAGCAATGGAATTGCTTACCACTGAAATTGTCAGTGTACAGCACAATTTGAGTTCTAAATATAAGCCGCCTTCTTCTGTTCTGGTTTTTTTTGGGTAGTTTTTTTGTTTTGGGGTTGGGGGTTTTTTTGTTAATCTTTGCTCACAGCGTTTTTAAAACAAGGTGTTGATACCATTTTCATGCTCTTCTTGGCACAGGGAATGCCAATGTGCTTCAGTCAGATGTTAGGGAGTACTGTCTCTTCTGTAGAGTTCAGTCTGTTGCTTGGAGGTGTGGGAAGAGTGTGACAATGTGCTTTCTTTTTAATATTAGCCCATCTCAGCCAAGCATCTACGGATTGCTGCAGATTTAAAAAAAAAAAAAAAAAAAAAAAAAAGCTGTTTTGTTTCTTCCTCTACTGCACTCCTCTTGTGCAAAGAAATGCACTGATAAATCCATAGTGTTTGCCTTGAGGCTTGGAAAGAGCCTGCTCAGTAAGACTGACCAGGCAGCTGTGCCTGTCCTTGGGGATACTTCACTTCCCAGGCACTCTTTCCTCCTCCCTTCCATGCCAGTCATCCATTCAAGTTCGAAATTTTTAGGATCTCAGACAATCACACCAGACTGTGGCAAGCCATGAATGCAGTTCTTACAGCAGGAACACTCACAAGGAAGAGCACAAGGAATGTGTCATTTAGGGACCTGGAGATTCCCTGAGGATGGGACTTTCCTGAGGGAAGACATACGTAAAAGGTGTGAGGTGAAGAGGCAGAGGAGAGAAGAGCAGGTCTAAAACCAGGATCTGATTCCTCATGCTTTCTGCAAGGCACAAGCAACTTCAGAGAGAGAAAAAATACATGCAGGGGGCAGAAAAATGTGGGAACTCCATTGGAGCAGGGAAGAGTGAAGGGGGATGAGAGAGGCAGGAAAGGGATATCTTGGCAGCAGCTTTGCAGACTGTGCTTCACTCTCTGCATGTCACACAGAGTTTGTACTGCAGCAGTTCCAGGGATGTGATCAGATAGAAAAGAAATACAAGACCATTACAAGAACACCCAACCAAGCAGTCAAGGATTGAGGGAAAGCAGTGGAATTAAAGATGATGCTGAGATGGTGAAGTGCTGTTGAGACAGAAACAACGGAGCTCTCTGTTCACACCAACAGCCACAGCTGGGAATGAAGACAAAAGAGAGGTTTGGAAGAGAAGAGGAAAGTCAAAAAACTTTTATTAGGCATATTAACATTCAGCTGTCAGATAGACCTGAAAGAAATTAAATTTAAAAAATCAAAGAATTAATTACAGTCCAACAGAAACAGAGAAAAGTTGCAAGGAGGGAAGAGAAAAGATGAGAATCTTAATATCCTATTTCCACATGGATAACCTCCCCAAACCCACATTTCTTTGAAAGTACAGGTACTAGAATCACTCACTGTTCAAAACCATCAGGCTGTGGGATGAAGGATAATGAACAAGGACCAAAAGTAGAGGGAATTTTTGGATTCCACATCCCTAGAATGTCCCAGGCCAGGTTGGACACCAGGGCTTGGAGCAGCCTGGGACAGTGGAAGGTGCCCATGGAAGGGGTGGATCTGAATCACCTTTAAGTTCCCTTCCAACCCAAAACATTCTGGGATTTCCTGATTATTGGAACAGAGGGATCAGGCTGATGGGAGTGGACCTAAATGAGCAGTGACCCCAGGGATGGAGGCAACCATAGAAGGTCTTGGGGATTTGGGGTTGCTATTGTGGTGTTTTGGGTTGGGTTGGGGGTTTTTTTTGAGAGGAAAGCTGGTTTCTTAATAATAACTTATACAAAATAAATGACAAAAATATTTATCCTATCATAGAATAAGGATGTAGGGTCATTGGGAATGAACATGAGTTTGTAAAGCAAACAAAGAAAAAAAGTAAATAAAAGGTGTTTATAAATGAGATCCAAGGAGAAAGAGCATGGGAGCTGAGGATCATCAAGAGAAGAGCACAGAAAATTCTTTACAGATCTACAGAAGCATAGGAGGGATTCATGGACTCCTTGATGAGAACAAATTAAAGATGTCATTAGCAAAACTGAGCTGGAGCACTTTCAGGAGCACCAATGAATGCTTTGTAGGACGGACACAGGAAAACATAGAATTGGTGCCCCTGTGGAAATCCTCATCTGCAGTCACTGTGATTGTCACTGATCATGGCCATGAGGCCATTGTGATCAAATAAATGCCAGCTGCACACCTGTGTATAAAAAAATTTGATTTTCTTAGGCACAGACTGGGAGGAGCTTAATTTTCCACATGGGGCTACAGGTTTCCATGACAGGATTTTCAACAGAAAATGTCAAAGAATTGACGAGAACAGAGATGTGGGTGGGATGTGTCGTATCAGACACTCCCAAGGTGGCAACAGCACGACAGATGTGGTGTTTGAGCTTTTGTATGCCCCCAGCAGAGGGGAAGCTGTTAGAGAACTGTCTGTTATTGATTCACACTGCTCAGAATCCATTTGTACTGGCTGGTTTGGGAGCCATTCTAATTTACAGTCTGTCATGCAAATTGCTCCTGGCCTGTGAAATATTAATCTATTAGATAGACACCCCATGCCTGCACACCGAACACATGGACTCCAGATCCTTGAGGATTTTGCTTTTTTAAACAACAGATTATTGCCCATGTTCACTAACTACTTCTACAAACGGCTCAGTAATTTCAAGCTTTAATATCCTGTTCAATTCTCCTCCTGCATAACTAGAGGTAATATTTGATGTACTAGGAATTAAAGACCTGATTCTACTTTTTTCATTTAAAAGGAAGCTATTTCCATGTCCACAAAGTTCTTCTTCGGTGTCTGAAATGGATCTATATGAACACACATATATAGGCACAGATTTGGGGGATGTAGAAATATTTGTGTGTCTTGTACAACCTTTGATTAGATTGGAGGAGGTGGTGATAGGCTGAATGCAAGGTAAAGATTTGTTAGGATATATGACAGCGACATAAAATCCTTCCCTGGGAGGGTGGGCAGGCCCTGGCACAGGGTGCCCAGAGCAGCTGAAGCTGCCCCTGGATCCCTGGAATTGTCGAAGGTTGGACATTGGGGTTTGGAGCAGCCTGGGACAGTGGAAGGTGTCCCTGCCCATGGCAGGGGGTGGATTTGGATGAGCTTTAGGGTCCCTTCCAACCCAAACCATTCAGAGATGCTGCTGAACCCTGATCCTGCTGCCAGCTCTGGCACAGCCCACGAAAGGCAAGGCCTGGCTTCCATTAATGAAGGGCCTTTGCTGAAAAACAACTTCTAATTTCAGAGCCCTGAGGAATTCACTTCCTTCTTGGCTTGGATTCTGGCAGAAGAAAGCACATGGCATTCATGGCCAGACATCCCCACCTCATCTATTCCTTATCAGACTCCTCATCCTCTCCAGCGAGGTGCTGGAACAAGGCACCCAGTGCTGATGGATTTGGGATAACGCTGCCTCTTTGGGGGAGCTATAAAACACAGGAAGAAAGTGGCCACCAGGGAGGAAAGAATCAGCAGAGATCATTAATCTCCCCCAGGCAGACATCTGCACCTGCTGTATGGATGGAGAGGAGCCCTCAGCACCTCCTGTGGCAGCAGAATTTCCCCACACAGGGAAAATCAGCTTTCCCTCTTTCATTTTGGCAGAATTTCTGGGCCGCTTCTGCCCACTAGTCCTGTAGGAATAAAGAAAACAGTCTCCATAAACTCAAATAAAACCACGTGGCAAGAGGCTGTTGTTAAAACTCCTGATGGAGATGGAAGATCAAAGGCAGGCGAGCCGGAGACGTGTTTGCCTTTGAAAAGCCATCCAGAAGAATTCCTGGGAATGCATTCTCACAGGTAGAGCAGGGAAGCACTGGAATTTCTCAAATTTTTTCATCTCTCCCTGTCTCAAGGCAGGAAGTGCATCACCTCTCCTCACAGCAAGGTGAGGGCCATTACTCACAGCCCTGGGTGACAGCACTGGACATGGGATGGGATTTATCCACCATTCCAGAGCCAGTCCCAAAAAAAACATCATCAGCAGATTATTTTAGAGAGAGAAACATCCATAAATTTCCTCAAATCCAAGCTAAACCAGCTTCCAGAGGCTCTGCCCTCTCCATGGGTTCTCCCAAGGGTGATGCACCAGAACCTTGAGAGCTACCAGGTCTGAGTGCTGCTTATCACAGAGTTCATGGAAAAATCCAGCAATTATTCAACTATTACAACCTGTGCTGCGTTTTCACCTAAAATCCAGGCTGTTCGTGTATTTTTAGCTCATGTTTGAGTTAGTGGAACAGAATTTTTTCAATATTAAGAGTTTCATCTTAAATTGATTGTGAAATTTGGTCACCTGATGGACTCAGCTGTATTTGAGCGTGAGGAAAGTCTGTTTAACAAAGCCAATTGGTGTCACTCCAAGCACACACACACATTTTAAAACAAAAATTAATCAATATTTTTTCTATGACATCAATTCATGCAAAGCAAAATATGCAGTTTTTTGGTAGTTTATCCCCCAAATTTAAATGGATCACAGTCCTTTAGCACCATCTTGAGAATAAAGTAACAAAGTTGTCACAGTATTATTTTACTGTAGCAGTCATTTCATCTTTAGTGGTGTAGAAGACTGATAGGGTAACTCCTTGTTTTTCCTTCCTGTAATCATTACTTCACATTATTTTATATTCACCTCAATAAATCCATCCTAAGAGCAGTGTGTGACATGAAGATTATTATTTGCTGGAAGCTTTATTATATAAGCAATATCAGTTCAGAAAATGATAGAAAGCTTTGCAGCTACATTGGCAACACCCTAATAAACAGTCATTTTAATATATGTTCCAACTAGTCTTGATGGAAGGCACCACTGGAAAGTTATCACTCAGAATTTTAAAAGATATGAATATTACAAAGACTGTAAAAGCATGACAGAAAGGAATTGTTCCATACAGTGTGCAATTATTTATTCTGATTTCATAACATAAATAAAATCTTCCATGAAAAAATTCCCCTTAGGTATTATTTTAAAGGTTTTTCCTATAAATAACTCATTAAATCATTCAATTCAATTCCCTAAATGCATTAGGAATAGAGAGTCTCTAAACAGAAACTGGAGGGATAAAAGAAAAAATTGATACAAATACTTTTATCTCCAATGTGCATCAAGACAGAATCCTCTGTGATTACAAAACCAAACCCTGGAGTGATAACAAAAAAAACAGAATCTCATTTGTGTGACACACAGGTGTGTGCACAGGCAGCTTCAGACAACAAATTTTCACAGAATCCCAGGATCTCTGAGGCTGGCAAAGCCCTCCCAGCCCATGCAGTGCCAGCTGTGCCCAGCCTGTGCCCAGCCCAGAGCACTGAGTGTCACCTCCAGGGGACACCTGCAGGGATGGGCACTCCAAAGCTCCCTGGGCAGCCCCTGCCAAGGCCTGAGCACCCTTGCCATGGGCAAATTGCTCCTGGCCTCCGCCCTGAGCCTGCCCTGGTGCCATTTGAGGCCGTTCCCTCTGCTCCTGTCCCTGTTCCCTGGGAGCAGTACCCGAGCCCTTGCTATGTGAATATTTTCTAAATATTCCTGTTCATGATCTGTATCTCAGGTTGCCAGAGACGTGGCATTACCAAAATTCATAATGTATTAGCTGAAATTCATTCCATGCATATTTCAGCAAAGTTGTACAGGCAGCACTTCAAATCACTGCTGTCTGGGAGATTTTCAACTTCTGTTCTGACTTGGTGCTTATGCAAATCCAAATGCAGGGGATAAAGCCAGGAGCAGCGGAGAACGAGAACGGAGAACAAGAACGATGCCTTGCAAGCTTCCCCCGACAACTTTGCCAGCACATCCATCCTATTCCTCCCATATGGAGATGGAGAAGGATTTGGTGGTGCTGGTGGGTGAGAGCTGGGCCTGCCCCAGAACCCCTTGTGCCCTGGGCTGAGCTCCAATGTGGGAAGCAGGAAAGGGATTGGGATTGAGCTCCTGAGCCCCCTCAGGTGAGCCCCCACCTGCAGAGCTGCCCCAGCCCTGGTCCCAGCACAGGGAGGAGCTGGAGCTGCTGCAGAGAGCCCAGAAGAGGCAGCAGGATGAGCAGAGGATGGAGCAGCTCTGCTGGCAGGAAAGGCTGGCACAGCTGGCATTGTTCAGCTGGGCAGGAGAAGCTTTGGGCTGAGCTCAGGGTGGCCTTGCAGGGCCTGAAGGAGCCCCAGGAAAGGTGGAGAGAGACAATTCCCAAGGGATGGAGGGACAGGACACAGGGAATGGCTTCCCAGCGCCAGAGGGCAGGGTTGGGTGGCAGATTGGGCAGGAATTGTTCCCTGGGAGGGTGGGCAAGCCCTGGCACAGGGTGCCCAGAGCAGCTGTGGCTGCCCCTGGATCCCTGGCAGTGTCCCAGGCCAGGTTGGACATTGGGGCTGGAGCAGTCTGGGACAGTGGGAGGGGTTTCTGCCCATGGGATAATCTTTAATGTCCCTTCCAGCCCAAACCATTCCATGATTCCATGGTATCCCTCCTGGTCCCACAGCTCCTGCTGGTCCTGCTTCTCTCAAACATGGTCAGGGACAGTCAATTCTTCCAACTCCAAGTCTCTGCAGCTTCCCTCTTAAACTACCCTGGAAGATCCCTGTCAGCATTTAGGGCTCTCAGTGTTGCCCAGCAGTGCAAACACGCCCCACACAAGCAGTCTGGCAGAGGCAGAGTCTGTGATTCTGGGAGCTGATGGCTGCTAATGTGGGATCTCACAAGGATCTCCATCTCTTCCCAGGGAATTCACAAGAATTTCAGTGCACACACACTTTGCTCAGCCTGAAACTCCCCCAGTGCTCCTTCACAGAACCAAACAAGGTGCACAAGTGCCTTCCTTCCTTCCTTCTTTCTTTCCTTCCTTCCCACCACTGCTGGTTCTGCCCCCAGGGTGGCATTACTCATTTCACAGGGTGGCTGGGCAGGATGGCCCCAGTGCTCCACCAGCAGAGCTTCCTGAGGGAGAACAACCCTCTCCCGTGGTTTTCCATCTGTGTGTTCCCTCCTGCACCCAGGGAGCCCACAGAGCTCCACCACGCGCCCACGCTCCTTCCTAAGGACAAGTGCAGAAATTCCAGTTGGTTCAGGGTGGATTTTGCCCTCAGCTGGAACACATAAACTGAATCATCACCTCTTTCCTCTCCCCAAAGTGTTCTTCACTCAGGAGGGAGCCACATTTCCCACCACCACTCGGAATTTAATATCTCAATCCTCTGCCCTCTGTGTCTTCTCCTTGGTTCTCTTGCTGAGAGCTCCTTGTCGCACTGTAGACAAGACTGGAGGTGAAAAGACCAAGAGAATCCTCTCTTCTGCCATCACAAGAATTCCAGATTTCCCAAGAAAACAGAATATCCTGCTGACGTCAGTAGCAAGCAAAAACCTAAAGTCCTTTCAAAAGAAAAAGACAAACCCAAAACCCAAAAAAACCCCAAAATCCCCAAAACCAACAAAAAACCCAAACCAAACAAAAAAACCAAAAAACCCCAACAACAAAATAAAAAAAAACTGCCTGAAAACAAACCCCAGAAAAAAACTGAAAAATAAACATTCTCTCCAGCAGAAGTAACACAGCAGATAAAAGGGGTGCTGCTTAAATCAAAGCTTCTTCAGGAGCCATGGCAAGCCCTATAAAAAAGAAATACAGGTCTATCAAAAGCCTCTCTTCCCATAAGAAATTTGGTTTTGGAGCTCAGGGGAAGGTTTCTGGTGCTGCTGAAGTCAGTGCAGCAATAAGTCAAAATCCATTATAGCTTCTATTACAAGGTCAGAGCTGTAATCTGGGAATGAATTAACAGAGAGAAAATAGAATTATGTATAAATAAATCTGTAAAAAAATCAGAGAATATTCTCATTTGAATGGTTACCTTGGATCAGGTATCCCTCAGCAGAGCTACAGCTCATTTACCTCTGGAAGGCCAAAATTCCCCCTGCAAGACAAAAATCTTGTGTCTGCAACCCTGTGCTGTCTGCAATGCTGGCAATAGTTTGGGTCAGGGATATTTCCTGATGCACATGGACACCTTTGCCTGTAGATCTTGTTCAGGGACCATCTCAACCCTGCCTACAAACCAGGCAAGTTCAAAAAAACCCTTCAGCAATATTGCATAAAATGCACACAGGGAGTAGAAAACCACCAAGAAAAGGAAGGAAAAAGGGGTGCTGCTAATAATCCATTACATTAAAAAAAAAATAAAGTGAATTGAAGTACATCAAACAACAGCATTCATGAACTGAAACCCACATTTCACATGACAACTGGAGTGGCTCTGGTGTTTCTCTTTGAAAATGCATTTGGGTTTTTCTCTAGGCTAAAATAGCCAAGTGCAGGCTGAATTTTGGTATTCCAGTTTTCATGTGAAACCTTAACAATCCCTCGGGAACAGATCATTGCATAAATCCACCTGCTTGTGAGATGCTTGATGATATTTCCTCCATCACGATTTTGTTGTTCTAAACTGTGTTACCTGACTTAATGCCTACATTCCTAATAAAATAGTCTAAAATAGAGTTTTAGAATTAATAATCTTTCCAGCCAACAAACAAATATCCATGTTAGTGCTGCAATAGATCTTGAGCACCTCATTGCATTGGTTGTTGAAAATAGGAGCAGAATTGAAAAATCTCAATGTCATTTTGGCCTAAAAAGAAATTTTTTACGGTCAGAATAACCAGTCACTGAAAAAACAGGGACATCCCCTGTCCCCATTTCTGGAGATCTTCCAGAGGTGATTGGACAGGGTGGTAAATAATCTCAGTGGGTTCTCTTCCCCACAAAATGGGGAAGACCAGATGGTCTTTTAAGGTCCATTCAAACCAGAGCTGTTTTGAAATCTTCTGAATGGTATTTGATAATTGACTCTGTCCTTAGGAAAAAAAAAGGAAATAATAATTGTCAGTTGTGGAAGTGGGTGGAAGGACGTAGAAAGGCCAGGTTGGATGGGGCTTGGAGCAACGTGGTCCAATGGAAGATGTCCCTGGGGTGGAACTGGATGAACTTTAGGGTCTTTTCCAACACAAACCGTTCCATGACTCCATGATTTATGGGAAGGAACATACCAACTGATTAAGGCTATTTATTTACCCTTATTTACCCTTTCTCGATTTGTAATTGTTCATTTTATAATAGCTTCCATAACTTCCATCTGAAATTAATCCTCCTGGGCAGAAGGACTTCCTTTCTGGAGAAATGAAGGTCATGTAAGATCACAGCTCTGGTTATCAGGAATAAGCCAGGAAAACATCAATATATTTTTTATCTAATTAGCCATTATAGGATTTTTTTTTTTTTCTTCCAGTATTCCAGGACAAACTTTAAAGTCCTCATCATGCAACAGGCTCAGCTGGTGTGGGTGGATCATTACACTGAAGCCTGGGGATGAATCTGCAGTGCATTATTCCCTGTTGTGGCCATAACTCCTGCCAACATTCCCTGCTGGTATTTAACCAGCTGGGTTAGACCTGGCTCGTAGTAAAAAACAGCCTGGAAGGTCACACCAGGCACAAAACCTGCCTGATCAGGTGATGCATCTGGCAGAGAGTGGGAAAGGCTTGTCTTGGGCAAACAGGATGCTCCAAGGTGTTGTGATCATCCTCAGGGGCTCTCCAAGCACTGCAGTTTACAACAGGGTGTTTTGAGGGAATTATCAGCAGTCTCCAGGAGATTTCAGGCTCAGTCTACCCCACCATCAATTAAGAAGCTAATAATTACTCAAGCACTTAGTCTGGACTAAGCTGAGCCAGATTGCAGGGTTTTGGGGATTCTCCTGGGAAGGTTCATCCCTCCCTTCACCCATCCACTTCCAGGTCCTTCAGGTCCCTCCTGGCGTCATCTGCCTGAAAACTCTGGACCAGACCAGGATTAGCAATTCCCTCACAGAAGGACTGGAAATCTTGGGAAATACATCCCCAAGGAACACAAATCTTTTTTTAAGTGCAGTGTCTGAAGTGAACTCCCCATCCTGAGCTGTTCAGGCTCTCACAGCTTTGACAGAGTCCCAAGCAGCAGCATCACTTGTTTGTAAAGCGGTCTGATAAGAACTGTTATGTCCTGTGCTCTCTACGGAAATTGAAAATGCAGTCCCTGCCCCAGAGCACAGGATCAGAGAAGCTAAAACCACTTATGCAACTCAGAGCAGGAGATAATTTAGTGGAAAAGTATTAGAATTTGATTTCTTATGCTCTTTATTGATTATTACCTCACTTCAGCACCTGAAGGGAGCCAACAAGGAAGATGGAGAGAGATTATTTCCAAGGGATGGAGTGACAGGACAAGGGGGAATGGCCTCACACTGAAAGGGAGCACAGTTAGATTGGCTGTTAGGAAGAAATTCTTCACTGTGAGGGTAGAGGGACACTGGAACAGTTTTCCCAGAGAATCTGTGGGCTCCTCATCCCTGGCAGTGTACCAGGCCAGTTTAGACACTGGGTTTTGGAACACCCTGGGGCAGTGGGAGGTATCCCTGCCCAGGGCAGGGGTGGCACTGGATCATCTTTAAAGTCTCTCCCAACTAAACCCATTCTGTGGTTCCTGCAGACATTCCAGACTTTCTACTTGTTTTACACTGCAGTTACAGACCCAGGGAAATGATTTCCTTCCTTCCAACTGCCAACCATAAGCAGGACTGCAGGGAGCAACCAGAAAACCTGGGAGAAATTCCTCTACTAATTAGAACTAATCAAAGGTATCTGACCCACTTCTTCCACTGACTGATTTCCCAGCTGGTCCCAAGCCAGTTTCACCAATTAGCACAAAATGAAAGCCTGGACAGGGTGACCAGGGACAGCAGGGACTGTCTAAAGCCCTCCCAGCTATCGACCAGCAACAGCAACATTTGCTGGAGCAGCTGCCACCCAGCTCTGGAGAGGTCAGTCAATGCAGCAGTCCCAGGCCATACCTTTTATTTTTAGCTGGCTGAAAAAAAAAGAATCACCAGATCTCACAGGGAATCTGAGCTTGGTATCAGTAACTTCATTGCCAGTGCTTCCCTACCTCTCCCAGTTAATCCGTTTCCGTACCAGTAGGTATAAGAAGGGGTAAACCCACTTATTTGTCTTTAAAGAATGTTGCTACAGAGATGATATGTTATATACACATTTTCAAGGTGGTTTAAAAATATTTCAAGAGGATTTCGGTACTCAAAAGCCTTCCACACATCTCTATATCAATATATTGCATGTTTGAAGGTGTTGCTACTGTGAAAGTTTTCCAAGCCAAGAAATTCACTGATTAAAGCCAAAAAAAAGACATGAATAGAAACAAAAGACTAAAGAGCATACAGTTTGAAGCTTTTGATAACACCTTAAGCTTTACTTACATGTGCATGAGTAAAGTAAATTTTAAAAAAGAGTCAAGAAAAATTATGTGTTCCATAAGCAACCTGAACTTGCATTTCTATTTAGCATTTAAACAGAAAGAAAACATCTTTTCAGGTGATAATGATAAGAACATTTGAAATGCTCCTCTAAAAGCCAGCTAGGAGTGCAATGAGAAGCCCAAATGCAGTGAAAATGTGCCCTGGCCAATTTGTCCTCCTATCTAAGGAGGATGAAAGAAGACGATTAGATTTTGGCATGACAACCAATCTTACCACAGGGCACCACAGAGTGGATTAGGAACAGAATTATTTCCAGCTTTAACTCGGGGTCTGATTCAAGCTCTTTATACTACTTAGTATTTGTATTCCTTAGATTTAATAATCCTTCTTTAGCTGTTTGCAGGCAAAAGGAAAATAGCCAATTTACCAAGAATATTTGACAATAAGAATTCAATTTATTTAATTTTGTTGCCATTTAAAGGCACTGCCACGTTATTTCAGCTCCTCAGAAACATTAGTTTTACCATTCCAAAGGACTTCAGGGTGAGACTGTTGCTACCAGAGGTGCAAACATGGATTTATATTTCCAAAAGAGTTGTGGGGCACTGTAGCAACTTGAGTTTGAGGGGCAACAAAACCCAAAGCCCCTGGTTTCAATGGACATGTGCCAGAGTCAAAAATATCTGCTGATGAGACTTGTTGGAGTGTCAGAACCCTGGGCACAGAGGATTTCAGGCTTTCTGTGCTGACAGGGACTGAGCCTCACAGACACACTGCATTGACCTGAGGCCATGGGAAAGGCTCCCAAAATTGAGTGAGAGCACTGAGATTGTGAGTGTGCAGTTGGATAGAAGGGTGTTATCTCACAGGGGGAGAGATTTAGAATTCAAGATTTTGGGATACAGTAATAGATATGGAACAAGATGAAGGCTTTGGGGCACAGATTCTTCTTCTTCTTCTTCTTCTTCTTCTTCTTCTTCTTCTTCTTCTTCTTCTTCTTCTTCTTCTGCTTCTTCTGCTTCTGCTTCTTCTTCTTCTGCTTCTTCTGCTTCTGCTTCTGCTTCTTCTGCTTCTTCTGCTTCTGCTTCTTCTGCTTCTTCTTCTTCTGCTTCTTCTTCTTCTGCTTCTTCTGCTTCTTCTGCTTCTTCTTCTTCTTCTGCTTCTTCTTCT
>JAGMWU010000044.1:93576-187224 GCA_018697195.1 Certhia americana
GTGGCCCTGAGCATAGATCTGTGCTGCCAGGGAGGCTGGGTTTGTGAGGAGATCAGAACACTGCCCCAGCTGGTTTTGTACACTTCCATGGACAGAAGATTCCACCCAGCCCAGCCCAGTTTTCATGCGGCTGGGACAGAAGTCCCCATTTTGGTGATAGAATCCTCCAGTTTTGGTGACATTTTTTTTGCAAAAACAGGGGGGGGACAACCATACCACTATCATTATCTGACACTTTTTTTTTTTATTTATAGTTATTTTTGGAATTTTTTTAAATATGTTTTTTTTTTTTTTAAAAAAAAATGATTTTTTTTTTTTTTTTTTTTTTAGCATTGTAAGAAAGCAGAAAACCAAGACTTTTGAATCTGAGCCAAGGAAGCCCCATGGACCATAATTAAGGTGTCACAAAGACCTTGCAACAGGAAACAAAAATCTAGTGAGGTAGACAACTTTTATCTATCTCCCACAGACCACTGACTCAATTCAAAAGTACCACCACCTCAAACTAAAAAGAGGACCTGGACAGTCACAAGGACATCCAACTGATTTTAATACAAGGCAAAAAACAATGTTTTAGGTAATTTTTATATAGTATCATTTTTGAAATTTAATATAAAACAGTCATGCTTTTGTGAATCTAGTCAACATGTCTTTAGGACCTAGTCTCTATGCTCCTGTACTAAATAAACATAACAATCTCTCAACCTCAAATAGTTGAGAGGTTTTTGGGTCATCTGCACACCTTTAGTGCTTCATCTGGAGAACACCATCTCCCTCCACTGCAAAGTAGAAAGAATTTGGGAAGATTAGCAGCCAAAGCCGGTGAAGCCAAGTTTGCTTTTATCTCTGTCACTTTAGAGTAAAAGATTTAAAAATGATCTTATCCCTCACATCAAACCCATAAAATTTGTAAAACTGTGGTAATATGGGTTTGGCACTAGCCTTTAAAAGCACTATGCATTTACTAGATTTTTTTATTATTATTTTTTGTTGTGAGATGGATTAGAAAAAGAGTAGAGTAGGTTTAAATTTAAACGTAATAAAAATTTTAAGTCAGACTAAAGAAAAAAAAGAGCAAGAATTAGATGAAATTTTAATTTTTTTAATTAACTGTTTATTTTTTTACTCTCACCATAAAGAGGATACATTTGGGATTTTAGTTAGTTGTTTTTTTTAGAAATAATTAATTTTTAATTATTAGGGAGAGGCAGGGTTTTTTTTATATTATAGAGGGTTTTTACATTTGTAGATTTGTATATTTAGAGGTCTAACATACACAAAGCCCAATAGTTTACAGCTTTCTAGGCAGGATATTCAGATTTGTCCGCCATTCATTTGTTGTGACAGAAAAAGCAGCTCCATGTGGAAGATAAGAAATGAAAATAAATGGAGTATTACATCTAATATATTGTTAGTGAAAATACTTCCTTCACTAAGATTAATACTCCAAAACCTTTAAATATGAATTTTGCTCCTAAGTGCCTCATAAGTACAAATCAGAGCTCAATGCTGTGCAGGCACTGCTGCAGGAACTGCTGAAATATCCCTGGTTATTATCACAAATCCCAAACACAGGCTGCTGAGAAGAAAATTATCTCTGTCCTAGTCCGAAACCGTTCCAGTTTGGCTGTGGACCAGTCAGAGGAGGAAAAGGGAATGCTGTGAGGGAAATCCTTCAGGAAATAGGAATTAGTGCTGGAACAAGGGAGCCTGTTTGAGTGTAGTGCACTCAGCCACTGGATCTTCACGATGGTGTCATCCTTCTAGTGGTGCTGCAATTGCAATTTAATTACAGAACCGTTTTTCAAGGCTGGAAAAATACTTTCTGTTAAAGCCTTTTGGTATTCCCTGTTTTGCAAATGCACTGCATCACAACTCTGTGGTGCTGGATTTTGTATCGCAGAGAATGAAGGTTTCCGTTCCAATTTAATATCCAGCTCCCCCCCTCCATGGAGAGGAGAAGAACTCCTGAGTAAAGATTTGTGCTGAGAGCTCACTAAATAATACAGAGGAAACACAGCAAGCTGCTGTGACTCCCACACACGAGCCAAGGAAGAGACCACGTGTGTCTTTATCCCAGTAAGTCCTTTTCTGAAGAGCCCTTAAAAAAATATCTTCTAAAGTTTTGCAGCTGCTGGCTGAATCCTTCAGCAGTCATTAGGGTTGGCTTATTTAATGTGAAAAACATCGGGACTTCTTTGTGAGTCTAAGTGTTACAGGGAGGCGATGCAAAGTGACATCCTTTGGGTGACCCAAATTGGAATCTGACGTGGATGTCTCGACTATCACGCCAGAATTCCATTTCAATAACACAGGTTTCCTCACAGCCGATGCAGGCTCTCAGGGTGAAAGGAGAAGGCACATGGACTGAGGGCACATCATTCCCTCAATTACCCTCCTCTTTGACACGAGCAAGTATGTTTTGGCCAGTTTTATCGACCCCATTTCCTCTTACAGGCTTGTCAGAGCCGAGTCTCCACCTTCCAGGTTTGTCACCCAGCCACTTTCTGCTTCCTGCCAAGCCACTCTTACGGGGGGGGGGGGGATGAGAGGTGAATGTCTGATTTCTGCACACAGGAGCTTAGCCTAGTCCTGTGAGAGCTAGGAATGGACACAATACTCAGTTTGCAGCAAATATTCACTTTAGTGTCGCAGATTTGTTTCAATGAGGTAAAACCAAAGGCTGGACAGCAGGAAAGGTTCTTTGATTTCTGAGCTTGTCTGCCTTTTGGGACCAATTTCCTGTTTCAATGGAAGGCAGGCTCTCCGATTAGGAATGCTGTGCCATCACCCTGCCTCAGGCTGGAACAATCTGAGTCCTAAGTCCTCCTCCCGTCCTCCTCCTCCTCCTCCTCCTCCTTCTCCGTCCTCCCTCCTCCTCCTCCTCCTCCTCCTCCTCCGCCTCCTCCCCCTCCTCCTCCCCTGAATTTTATTGATCACCAATAAAGATGAAGACCCCCTTAACATCCTCACACAAATTTGTTTATTAGAGAAGGAAGCACACATTTCTGTCATCTTCCGCACTTTTAGAACAATACAAGAAGATAATTCTTTAAACCTGGGAAAGTATGCAAATTAGTCAGGATCATGCCGACCATGCAGCTGCCCAGACCTCAACAGATTTCAGGGAGAGGAAAATCCCAGGAGCTAAAACAATGCCAGGAGAATAAAATCAATTTTTAAAAGCAGACTGCAAAGGCCAACAAGCTTGTCTACTGAGTGACACCAGACAAATCTTTTTGGCTTTCCGCACAGGGAAATAATCTCCTAAGTCTTACTTAAATCATTGCTCTGGCGTCCAGGGATACGCTGGAACAGGAATGTTTGCAGAACCAACAGTGTTTGGATGACCCCAACGCTGTGATACTACAGATCCTTCCTCATTTTAAATGGCAAGTTACAGCCTGGGGAGTGGATGGATAAATCCCAGAGAGGGTTTGTAGGGAGGGACATTAAAACTCACCCAGTCCACCCCTGCCATGACAGGAACAACTCCCACTGTCCCGAGGCTGCTCCAGCCCCAATGTCCAACTGGCTGGGACACTGCCAGGGATCCAGGGACAGCCAAGCTGTTTCTGTGGCACCCTTGGCAGCCCTGACCACCTCACAGGGAACAATTCCCTGCCAAATCCCATCACATCTACTTTGAAGCGCATTTCCCTGTGTCCTGTCCTTGCATCCCTTGGGTAATTGTCCTCTTTTCGCGCTTTCCTGGGCTCTTCAGCCCTGCAAGCCACCCTGAGCTCGCTCCAAGCTTCTTCCTGATGGCAAGCTGAACAATGCCAGCTGTGCCACCTTTCCTGCCAGCAGAGCTTGCTCCATCCTCTGCTCATCCTGCTGCCTCCTCTGGGCTCTCTGCGCAGCTCCAGCTCCTCCCTGTGCTGAAGAAGTCTGGCTACTTCTCTCAGGGATATTTTACCTTTTACCTTCACTCAGCTCTGTCCATTCACATCCTCTCATATAGTTCCTCATTCCAAGTCATCAGATCAGAAAGGAGTAGGCGACCAGGAGTTAAACCCCAGGGTCTGAACTCCAGCTAAAAACCAGAAGATCTCTTGGGAATCATTCCCTCCTTTGCCATTCCTTGTCCCATTCCTGGAGAGGAAGCAAATCCTGACCAAAGTCTGGGAGTGTAGCTGCAAAATGAGTCTGAAGTGGGATGTGCTCTGTCACCACCAAGGCACAGCTCTCTTGTGGAGATTTTGGCTTCCTGCACAAAGAAACCCTTTCTTGTCCCCTGAGGCTCCTAAGTCTAAAATGTTCAGTGCAAAGAAAGAGCTTCCATTGCTTCTGTTTCAAGATTACCAGTGAACTCAAGCTCTAAATGATTTATAAGCATAATCTCCAGCAAATGTTTAACTCTGAGAGTGCTAAGTGCTGACCTGGGAGAAAATCACTCATTTTGCTCTCGCCTGCTGTTGTCTTGTTGGTTCCAAGCTCTGTTCCACAAACAGAGGAAACTTAATTCAGTTGCCTTTGAAATTAAACAGCTATATCAGACTTAGCACTTTGAAACTACAGGAAGGCATTAGTCAATGGGCTTTAATTATTCACATTCTCTCCTTGCTCCCTCCTTTCTCCCTCCTCATTTTCCTGCAAATGATCAAAAGCCAAGTTGTTCTCTGTGTCATGGAATATCAAGCAAATTTTTCTCCTATTCTACAGGTATCACTCATGATCTCACCCATCTGAGCAGATGAAAACTGCTGCTGAAATGAGATCTGAGGTGCCCCAGGGACCTGGCTGAGGGAGAAATAACCCACACGGGTATTTTTGGGGCAGCAGTACACATTTCTACATCTCTGACTGTGCTCTGCAGCCTTCTGAAAAGTCTTTGCAATGGCAGGATGAGTATTCATCCAATGTGGACCTAAAGGTGCCTAAACTTCACAGATTAGATCCATTAAATCCATCTAGAGCAGACCAAGACACCTGCACATCACACCTCCAGCTCTTTTTTCACTTGACAGCCAAAAGAAGTATTTCTAATGTGCAGATTTCATGCCCCATGTAAAAGTTGGGCTCAATGATCTTTGAGGTCTTCTCCAACCTTAATGATTCTGTGTGAAAATGAACCTTCACAGCAAGCCATGGTACAACAGACCCTGTTTCTGCCACTAGCAGAGGTTTTCATTGCATGTAAAAGCTTTGTTCTCATTATTCTTAACAAAAGTGCTTCTTTTGGTTAACTAAAAATACATTTCAACAGTTGTCACTGCAGATAAAGCACTGGTAAATCACACTGACAGAAAAACTTCTCAAGACAACCTGAGAACAAAACTCCTGCAATTAAATTTCTGCCCTCAGAAACAAGCAGAACATATCCAAATTCCTATATAATCCATGGAGGGGATGATGAACTGTCAAAATAACACAAAACAAAACCTAATTAAAGACATAGTAGCTTAGTGTTGATGTGCACTTCAGTGATGGGAACACAGAGGGAAGTTAGAACCTTGCCTTTAAGTGTTCAGGTCTTCTTTTTTGCTTTTCACTTGATATTTGGAAGCCCCAGAACAAAATACAGATTTTTCTGGGTTGCTGTCACTTGGCTGTGCCTCTCCTCTCTGCAGCAGAAAGACAGGGCAGGCTGACAGGGCTCTACAAGGAGAAATAATGGGAATTTTGAGAACTTAGAGCCCCTTTCAGTACTGAAAAGAAATCCAAGAGAGCTGGAGAGGGACTTTTTAAAAGGCCATGGAGGGACAGGACACAGGGAATGGTTTTAAGATGAAGGAGGGAAGGGCTGGGTGGGATACTGGGCAGGAATTGTTCCCTGGCAGGGTGAGGAGGACCTGGGATGGAATTCCCAGAACAGCTGTGGCTGCCCCTGGATCCCTGGCAGTGTCCCAGGCCAGGTTGGACATTGGGGCTTGGAACAGCCTGGCACAATGGAAGGTGTCCCTGCCCATGGCAGATGATCCTTCTCACCCAAACCATTCCATTATTCTGTGAAATAGGAGCCATTCCTGACAGCTGCTCACTGGTGGGAAACCATCAAGGAAGCAGAGCAACTTTTTGTGAGCAGGCACATTCACACACCTCTAAAACTTCCCAAGGACCATTTTATCACAAAAAGAATGCATCAAAATACTGTTTGAACAGCAGGGAATTTCTCAGTCTGAACCTGCCCACCACCTTCTTCTCAAGGCTTCTTAGTTTCTCTTCCTTCATCCTTCCCAATTGTTTGGACAGATATCAGAAAGACTTTCAGGCAAGGACATTGATGTTAGACTCTGCTTCATTTCCTTCTGCACTGCACAGATTTCCTTGATTTTGCAGCTGCTAAGCAGAGGGGAAAGGTCTCACTTTGCCCCTTCTCCTACTTTCCTGCAGGGCAGCTTGAGGAGGAGCAGGTACCTGAAGGATTCTGTGACACTGCTGACTGATACTTGTGCTCCATTCCACTGTGTGGCAGTTCTTCCATTCCCACCTGTCTCTCCTCTGACAGGGGAGGCCTTTTACCAAGTCCTTGTTCAGTAAAAACCCAAACTGCACTCTTGGTTGTTCTCCCTCTCCACGTTGTTTATTATTTTCTCAGCAGCAATTTCTGCACCCCAGGCTTTACACCAGCTTGGCCTGAGGGACAAAAGGCACCAAAAAGCCTCCAACACACACAATCAAGGTTCTCTTCAAGACAATTCCCCCAATTCTCACCAAGAACAGACATTATTTCTACTTTTCTACCAAGAACCAACTCAATCTCTCTGCACAGGACACTGTGGCAAATTGTGCCCAATGGTTCTGTGTCCCCAACACTGCAGAATGTGCAGGAGATGGAGAAGGAGGAAGAAGCCTGAAAGCCACAAGGATCCTCCAGCTTGTCTCCATCTCCTTCCCATGCTAACAACCCCAGAAATCTCAATTTCTCTATCCCCTGGGATCAATTCCATATCCTGCTGGTATCTAATTGCCATTCTGGAAAGTTCTGTTTGATGCCAGAGCCTGGGGAGCCCTTTGCATGGCTGAAGGTTGAAAGCAGTGTTTGTCAGAGAGCTTGGATCCCTTCAAACATGCAGAGCAATATTCTCTGCAGTCTGGGCTCCAACACACTGCAGCAGGATGACTTTAAAACAGAGAGCAAGAGCTGCACAAAATTGGGAATAACCAACCTAAACCAACCTGCTGGCAAAAAGCCACATCATGCTCTGAGCTGTAGCTCCCTTGAAGAGGTTGTATCTTGTCTCCCCTTTTTCTTCACTAAATAGGGAACATTCTCTTTTTCTCTCTCTCTGCCTCTTCCTGGTTAAATCAGCACAATTCCATTTTCATTTTCTGCCACCTGTGAGTCGTGTGGCACGTGGATAACCTTGACAGTGAAGAAGAGACAGTGCAACTATCTCAGCAGCCTCAATCCCAGTCACCCTTTGGAAAGGTGAGATAATTGAAGCTGCTCCATTAGAAAGGGCCACCACTGGGAGAGCCAAGCAACACAAATGAAACCATGGGTGTCACCCTGTATTGATTAAACACTGCTTAAAGTCTCCAAATTACGGAGAAAGAATGAGCTCAGGGAAGCCCAAAGGAGAAAGGGAAGTCATCAAGGCAAATAAGTTTGCAGGGATTTTATCACACTAAACAAAACTGTTTCGATAGGAAAGTGACAAAGAGAAATATGGAGCAACATTGGGAATTTTCCAGCATGTGACAATTCACCCTAATTAGAAAAATGAAATAAATTCAGCACATGCAACAATAGCTTTATTATCTTCATCTCCCATTCCTGCAGGAGAAAAGAAAGCTCACATCTCGTGATTGTTTTCTAATTCAATCTCCCATCACCCAAAGTTCTTCACTTCATCCTTCTTCCTGCATTTCCTGAATGTTGGCCATATTTACATACCAATCTCACCTTGCGCATCAAAAAATCATTTTCTTTCTTGAAAATAATTCATATCAGACAAAAGCTATTAATATACAATTAAATAGAATGAAAATGCAAAGCTAATGGTAAACTTAGTTGTTAATCTGCTGGCTTTGTTTTCAGAAGGCACTGTGAGAACAAATGAGGTGGCTCCTCATTCAAGTACTTTTGTGGGTTATTTTTGAAGATTTGCTTTCTGCCTTTTGCACATTGCAGAGGTTGAACTCATTATCTAGAACAACAGTTTTTAGGATGCTTATCTTGCTCTGAATAAACTGAATAATAAAACACTCACACAAGTGGTTAAGAGAGTCAGTATTGACGGTGCATTTTACCTCTGAAGGAGAGCTCCTCATGTTTTCCAGAAGGCCCAGTTATAACAATCCACACTCAGCTCTTCCCTGCCAAAGGCAGCTCCATGGATCATGAAGGAAAATTTTGGATCAGTTCACCTCTGAGCACAGTACAGACATGGCACTTGGATTTTCCAACCTATCATAGAACCCAGGATGGTTTGGGTTGGAAGGGACCTTGAAGATCATCCAGTGCGACCCCTGCCATGGCAGGGATCCCTCCCACTGTCCCAGACTGCTCCAGCCCCAATGTCCAACCTGGCCTGGGACACTGCCAGGGATACAGGGACAGCCACAGCTGCTCTGGGCACCCTGTGCCAGCCCCTCACCACCCTCACAGGGAACAATTCCTGCCCAATTTCCCACCCAACCCTGCCCTCTGGCACTGGGAAGCCATTCCCTGTGTCCTGTGCCTGCATCCCTTGGGAATTGCCTCTCTCCACCTTTCCTGGGGCTCCTTCAGGCCCTGCAAGGCCACCCTGAGCTCAGCCCAAAGCTTCTCCTGTGCAGCTGAACA
The DNA here is from genome assembly GCA_018697195.1 of Certhia americana. Taxonomy (NCBI): domain Eukaryota; kingdom Metazoa; phylum Chordata; class Aves; order Passeriformes; family Certhiidae; genus Certhia; species Certhia americana. The sequence continues at coordinate 102,311 of JAGMWU010000044.1, forward strand.
ATGCCAGCTGTGCCAGCCTTTCCTGCCAGCAGAGCTGCTCCATCCTCTGCTCATCCTGCTGCCTCCTCTGGGCTCTCTGCAGCAGCTCCAGCTCCTCCCTCCTGTGCTGTGCCCAGGGCTGGGGCAGCACTAACCTGGTGATTTGTTTGAATTTTGGAATTACTGAGTTTTATGTCAATGGAGACACCAGAAGGAATGCAAATCATTGGCATTTGGGCTTTTTTAATGTGAAAGTGTCATCCAGGTGACATCCCTGTGGAGCAGGAGGATGAGCCCAAAGTGCATCCTCCAGGACTGGCCCCTGCCCCTCACCAGGAACTCTCTTCACCTGCAGCAGCCTCTCATTTGGAGGTTTCTCTCAGAGGCTGCTCCAGGCTGACAGGCAGCTCAGGCTGCTGTGACAGCTAAAATCTTCATTTGGCATCTCCTCACTTGTGGCTCCCAGGCCAGAACATTCTCCAGTTCTGGTTGCAGCCTGATATTTTACCCTCTGCTAATACAAATTTCTTCAGGCTAAAAGAGGGACAAAATGTGCCATTGTTGCTTGTCTGGGGGCAAGCAAATATTTGGGCTTCCTGCCCTAATCCCTAATCTAGCTTTGGGCAAACATAAGGAGTAAGGGACACCTCTTCCTCCTCACAGTGAATTGAAATGTGGCCAAATTAACCTAATTGGGGTTCCCAACTGTATCTCCTATTGTTAAAGCTGCCCCGTAATTTTCATTACAGCAACATTTCCAGCTTGTTCGAACTCCCATCAGAGTCACTACTTGGGCTGAAATCTTCCATGCTGTGGGCCAGCTTCAGGCAAAATATTTTACTGGATGTGGCAGGGAGAAAAGAAGAGAAATCAGGAAATGTGCTTATTCAGAAGGTACAGGGAAGTTCGCCTTCTCACCTGATCAAGCACATTAATTAAGGAGAATCAATTAATTAAACACTGACACCATCTCTGGTTTCCATGGGCCCTGCCTCGTTCACTGCACAAATATGAGCAGTGCTCAGTTGACCAGAAGATGGGCAGGATTTTGTTTTATTCTCATTATTCACTGTGACTTTTCACTCTTTTCTTGAGGACCATTTACCCACAGCTCAGCAGACAGAATTACTGACTCCCTCGTGGGCTTTGCCACACAGCCACATAGCCAGACAAAGGCAAACTGACAGAAATTTGCTCTGTGTTGCAGAGCCTGACCTTAGTAATAAACTCAGTGGAACAATAGATAATTGAGCCAGGCTTGAATGCATGACAGCCAAAAGAGAAATGGCAGTAGATAATTATATTACCAAAGAATATCCCTCTCTCAATTAACACCCAGGTCCACTTAATGGTTCAATTATACTCTAAATAGTTGGTTACATTAACTAAAATCATGTGGGTTTTGCATCCTCTGGCCTCCTCCCTCTTAATGTCTTTTTCCTCCCTATAATAAGAATAATTTGGGTGGTGACTCTGCAGCTTGCTCTGCTCGTGGTGGCCCCTGCAGCAGCCTCTGCTGAATTCGACAAGGCAAGATGGAGTCTACCTGTGCAATCCAGGTTTAAAACTAGCCCTGTTTCCATCTCCTGGGGCTCCAGTCCCTTCCCAGCTCCATTCCAGCCCCTCCAGGGCTCTCCTGCAGGAGCCACAACTGGACACAGCCCTCCAGGGGCCTCTCAGTGCCAGCACAGAGGGACAATCCCTGCCCTGCTCCTGCTGGACACACAATCCCTCAGCCAGCCCAGGGCCCAGTGGCCTCTTGTCCCCCTGGGCACCCCTGGGCTCGTGTCCAGCCCCTGGCACCAGCACCCCCAGGGCCTTTTCCAGCTTTTCCAGCCCCTCTGCCCAGCCTGGGGCTCCACGGGGTTGCTGTAATTCAAGCACAGAGCTTTTCCTTGTTACGCTCTGCATATCCTGATCTTTCATTCTCTTTCCTATCAAAGCTGTCCCAATGGAATGCCGTGTGCCATCAGACATCCAGTGATTCATCGGAGAAAAATCACACCAAAGCCCCATCCCTCTCCTTTTCTTCCATAAAACCATTTTCACAGCCTGTGTTCCTGTGTTCTACAGGCCCGTGCAGGGCCTTCATTGCACTTCAAGGAGGCAACTGAGGCCTGGTAAAAAGGACAGCAAGGAGAAAACCAATTTGGAAGGATTTTGCAGAGACACCCACCTGCTTTCCTTACAGGAAGCTCCCCAAAAAAATCCTGAAAAAAAGCAAAACAAACAAAAATTGTCTGTGGAAAAGGAAACTGTGCAGTTTGCAAAGATCTGCATCAATTCAGGCACTGGTAGGGGATGAGGCAGCTCCAGTGAGGTCAAGGGGAAAGAAAGAAGGATCTTCTTTTGCGATTGAAAACACAAGTGCTGTGCAGGTCACCCTTCTCAATAAATCCACAGCTTCACATCAGCAAGAAATACAAACTATTCTGTGCTGGAAGGAGGATTTTTTTTTCCTACTTTCTCTCCTGCTTTTAAGGACCAGAAGAGACCAAAGGTTCTGTGCAACACTTGCAAGAATATTTCATCCAGTTACCCCTGTAGGGAGGTTATTACTTTGCTAATATATTCCTCCTACGCTCCATTTCCAAACTAAAAGAGAGTGTTTCTGCCCATAAGCATGTTTGTTTGGTTGGGTTTGACCCCAATTACATGAGTTGATCTATTAGAAGATATAATTACCTTCCACAGGCAGTGTGGAGTCACCTTACCTCCCATGTGAGTGGAACTCCAGGAGCAGCTTCCTCCCCTGTTAAAAATAAGCCACTCATTTCTTGTTTAGGTTTCTTTCAGGACTCCAGTCCTCGGCAGCCCCATAATTTCTTCCTGTTTCTCATTCTGATTCCTATGCAAGTCCAAAAGAAAGTTGCCAGTATTATGAGCAAAGGAGAAATACATCTGAGCACTATCTCAGAGTGGAGGAGACACAAAAAAGCAACAAAACCCCAGAATAGAAATGCAGCTTTTTTTGCTGAAGTGTTCCTTTCCGTGCCCACATGTACCCACAGCTCCTAATTTTCCTGTGCATCTCATCCTTCCTTGCACCTGTCTCAGCTTTCAAGCCCAGCACTTCAGGAGGAAGATGTGCCTGACAGCACATTTGTAAGGGCTGGGGGATAAAGGAGAAGAAGCTTCCTCTGGGTGTCTGCAGGCTGCGTTTTTTCCCTCCAGGAACCATTCCCTGCTTGGCATCAGCACTGGTTTTGTCGTCCCAGCACACATCCCTCCCTGCTCCCTCCTTCTGGCTGAGGGCAGGGAGCCATTCCCAGAGGGCAGGGAGGGGGCTCTTACACAGTCCCTGTCTCAGGAAACAAATGGGCAGGAGGTGGAATAGATCCCAGGAGAACCCTAATCAAACAAACCCTCCATATGCTGGAGGAACATAACACTAAACTCATTTTGAAGGAGCAGCACAGCCCTCCCCTATTAATGCACAATAATAAGGCTCCATCCCAGTGTGGGTTCTGCAGGGTTTTGTTTTCTCCCCCTCTACCACCTCAATGTTTAAAGCACTCCTTAAAAATAACAAAAGCGGGGAAATTACATTCATGGGTTTCTGCTTCAAATATTTATATGATTTTACAAAAGTGGCGGGGGGTGGGGTGGGGAGGAGTCCTGGGGTGTAGATATATATATGCAAATAAACATCTGGGAACTGATCAAGCCACTGAATGCAGGAAAGTTTGGGCAATCAAAGAGGATGCACAAAGATGTGGACACAAAAGGAGAGAATACATCTTTCCCAGGAAAGGATGGGAGAAAGGAGAGCAGGCAGGCAGGCAGCAGGCAAAGGAGGGAGTTGTGTCATTCAGCAAGCAAAGGGAAGCCTTGTCAGGTCAGACAGTCGGCACAAGGAGAAAAGCAAAATAAAACAGGAGAGTTTCAAGGCACTGAATTCTGGAGGGGGATTTTACTCCTTCCAAGGACACTGTGCAGTGCAGAGTGCCAGTCCTGGGCAGAGAAACCTTCCCTCCCTCATTCCTTCCTTGTCTTCCTTCCCTCTTCCCTCCTTCCTCTCTCACCCACAAGTGCTGCCCTGGCCCTGCAGAAACCGAGAGCTCACAGCCCTGCCTCCACTTGTGTAAAGCAGCCAAAAAGCAGCAGCTGGTGAAAGAAAATCACTTTTTAACAAAATCCAAAACTCCCTTGATAGCACCAAGTGAGTAACCTTGAAACTTGACCCTAAAAGACATTGAGCATTGGCTGACTTTTACCTCTGTAAAAGTTCTGTTTCTGTTTCCTCTGTACACAGACAGGGGAGTTTGAATTTGGCTGTCAGGAAAAATTTGTTTATGAAATTTTGGTGGTCGAGCAGTGGGGCTGGTGGCCCAGGGCAGTGGCTGAGTCACCCAGAATCACAGAATGGTGACAGGTGGGGAAGGTGGGGATATAGGGAAAGCCTTGTAACATGGCTCTGGCCCGTTTTTTTGGACTTTCCCTTTATAAAGCCTCACCTATCAGTAAGAGCTTGGGCTGAAAGGGGCCTTATGGATCATCCAAACTGAATTGTTTTGTCAGCCTAGAGGAGGCTTCAGGGTGACCACAATGTGGCCTTGCAGGACCTGAAGGGACTACACAAGAAAGATGGAGAGGGACTATTTGCAAGGGATGGAGTGACAGGTTGAGGGGGAATTGTCACTGTTTACACACAAATAGACACACACACTCATGACAACTCTCTTCTCAGAGCCAGGAGGAAAAGAAGGGAAGTTTATTGTGAGACTTTAATATATATATAATTCTAAAGGTGACATGGAATTGGAGGGTGAAGTTGCCACTTCTCTAACTACACAGGTCAAACCAAAAGTCCATCAAGTCTCGTTTCCTCTAGAGAGGAATGTGAAAACAATTACTGTTCACATGAAAGTCTGTGAGAATCTGACTCCAAGAAATGTAAGCATCAGAAGGCCATGAAAGCATACAGAAAACTAGACAACAGGGAATGGCTTCTAACTGACAGACAGTGGGGTTAGATGGGAGATTGGGCAGGAATTGTTCTCTGTGAGGGTGGGCAGGGGCTGGCACAGGGTGCCCAGAGCAGCTGTGGCTGCCCCTGGATCCCTGGCAGTGTCCCAGGCCAGGTTGGACATTGGGGCTGGAGCAGCCTGGAACAGTGGGAGGTGTCCCTGCCATGGCAGGGGTGGCACTGAGTGATTTTCAAGGTTCTTTTCTGTCCAACCCAAACCATTCCATGATTCTGTGATTTCTCTCCCTGCTGTCTCTCCTCTCCCAGCAGTTTTCCTCACTCACAGCTGTCTCCTTGAGCCCTGGCAGTTTGCAGATCCTTCTGCCCAAGAGGGCTGGGAAGAGCTGCTTTGTTCCAGTGGTTGCAGAGCCGTGGGGAGGGCACAGCTCCAGGGGAGCCATTGCAGCCCTCTCCTTTGGCCCGGACTCCCCAGCTGTGCTGAAACACCTTTGTGCACACCAGAGATTTCCCCTAAAAAATCCTCAATGGCTGGGTGACCTGAAACTTTAAAATATGTCTTGCACTGGAACATGACTGAAGTTCATTTGTGGTTTTGAAAAGGCTTTTTTGAAAGCTGAGGAGTCTGCTAGAAAGCACAGTAGATTAGGACAGGCTGGTTTTGCTACATATGAAGGAGATGCTTCCTTTTATTTGGATTTCCTTCAGAAAGCCCTAAGACTGGAATTTCAGGAAGAAAGAGAGCGTCTACTCAATTGCTTTACTTTCTAACTCTCAGAATAGTTTTCTTTCCCTGTCCTACTTCCTCTGGTTTTTGGGGGTTTTTTCCTCTTTTTTTTTGTTTCTTTGAGCCTTTATTAAGAACCTGGATGAATTTTACACATGATTAAAGGGATCGTAGGGATTTGATCAGATGCTGGCTCCACCAGAAATTAAAAATTCTACATTGATAATGTTAAACACAGGAAGTTTCTGAGGCTTGGGTACCCAGAATTCACTGATCCAGATGTCAGGAAACACCAGTGCTCAAAATCTATCTGCTTCTCACTGGAGAACCAAAAATTGAAAATCGCTCACCTGGTGCATCATTGCTATGCTCAGAAGAGAAATCTCATTTAAGAATCTTTTTTAGGAGTTTTATTTGCCATCCAGAGGGTTCTGGACAAGCTCAAGAGTGGGGCCATGCAAACCTCATGAGGTTTGAGCTCAACAAGGCTTTTGCAGGCAGGACAAGGAAGAACGAATTTAAATTAAAACAGACTCAATTTAGATTAGATATAAGGCAGAAATTTTTTATAATGTGGGTGGTGGGACCCTAGCACAGTTTTCCCAGAGAAGCTGTGGCTGCTCCTGGATCCCTGGAAATGTTCAAGTCCAGCTTGGATGTGATTCTAAGCAGCCTGGGATAGTGGAAGTTGATCTTTAAGGGTCCCTTACAACCCAATCTATTCTGATTTTATGATTTATACCTGGAGTGTGAAACTGGTGGTCAAAAGTCAAGGCTGGTTCTATGGTTGCTGCTCTCCTGGTTAACATTTTACCTTTTTAATTCCTTCCATGAATTGCAGAGTGTAGTCTTGGCTGCCTTGGATCTCAGCAGCACTGGAATTCTGTGTACAAATGGGGCAGAGAACTGAAATTACCTTCAGATCAATCTTGCATGTGGAGCTGTGGTGGATTTTTATTTTGCTTTGCAAACCACAGCGTGGTAACCATGGCTGATGAGGTTTATTTAAATAACATTATGTCAAGAAAGGAAAAAAAATCCAAACAGTTTGGGTTGGAAGGGACCTTCAAAGGTCACAAAGTCCAACCCCACTGCCATGGACAGGGACATCTCTCTCTATACCAGGTGGCTCAGAGCCACGCTGACCTTGAACACCTCCAATGAGGAAAGTGTCCTCCTCTGGGCCACCTCTTCCTTGGAGTCTAAATGGGAAAGATGGATCCAGTTTTGTCCTTGTGCAGCTGGAGGCAGAGTCCAAGCTGGTGTCCAGCACAGAAGTTTGACACAGGAGCTCTGGCCTCTTTTCACTTGCTTTTTTCCAAGTGGGAAATGTCTGGATAAGGAGTTGGAGGAGGGGAGAACTTCTCACGTTCCCCACGAGCCTGTGGAGTGCAGACAGAGCCACAGCCACACCAACATATGTTAATGCATTTACTGAGTGCTGCTTTTTAATAATTTTCCATTGCAGCAAGTGAAGATCTCGTTTGGCTGTGATCTACACTGTGCCAGCACGGGATATTAGTCTGTGTTAGATCAAAATCAATGCTGTCACTGAAGTATCCATTCCTTCCATTGCTCTAAATAGCATTTGTCCTAATACATTGACTCACTGCAGCACCAGCAATAAAAATCAGTAAATAATTCTGGCTTGTTTCAGGGTGTAAACAACTTTTCATCCACACACCCCCCTCCACAGAAGGGTAGGACCAAACAGAACAAATTTGGATAGGCTTTATTTAGCACAAATGCTATATTTTTCCCTCAAAGCAAACAAAAGGGGCTATTTTGGGGAGGGAAAACTGAGCAAGACTAGGAGAGATGGAGGAGGGAGCACAGCAGAGTGGGATGGTGCCAAGAGAGAACAGGCCAACCTGCCTGAGTATTGTCACCAGGGAGGTGACAGGTTCCTGCAGTGAATGGATTGAAAGAGTGGATGTGACAGAGGGGCAGCAGCAGTGCCCCAGCTGGAGCAGAGAAGAGACTGATTTGTATTTCTGGTGTCACCCAACAGCACAAATATTCTGCTTTAGGTCATGTCTAATGTGCTGCACACACTGCACTTGTCTGAGTAGCCTCTGTTAGGAAAATTCATCCACAAACACCAGAGGTTTATATCCAAAAAGGAGACAGAGGAGTCCTTTGACTTTATTCCAATAAAGGGAGAGGCCATGGGGCATTCCTCTGGGGTCTCTCAGATTTTTGGAGGACACAGCTTCCCTTTTATTCCAATTTCCGCCTTTTTATCCCAATTTCCTGGCCACATTTCCCTCTCTCTTTCCCCACTGGCTGAGGGACTTGAGAGGTCCAGACTTCCCAGAACGCCTGATCCCTCAGATTCCCCTCTAATGTATAACGCTCCCTTTTCATTTTTAATTCTTATGGAATTTATGTGTTCTCCCCCTTGTTTCTTTCATCTTTCAATATCCAGTTTCATTTATCAGAAAACCTACAGTTTGTTTGTAATATCTTTTGGGGTTGGATAATGCAAATATCTTTTTTCCACTCCTCAATCAGTGGAATCCTTCCCATTGTTCCCTTTATCTCTCAGTGCTGGTTTTATCTATCAGCCCCACAGCTTGTTTGTAAGGACAAACCCCTCATTCCTCTCACCTCTGATGAGGCAAACTGGACTGATGAGAACATCTGTTTCCAAAAAAAACATCTGGGATGCTGTGAAGCTCCCAGTCTTTGCCAAGGTGCCCACTGGAGAGCCCTGGGGACAGCAGATCCTGAGAGCTGAGCTGCCCCGTGGATCAAAGGGAGCAGAAGCGCCCAGAACTCGGAGTGAGTCACAGATCAAAGGCTGCTCAGTGCTCAATAGTCACTTCAGCGCCTTCTTAAATCAGAGGCAACCCAGAAAAACCTCACTGATTACTCTGCTCGTCCCAGAAAATCTCTTCCTCCAGTCCCTTGTCCCCTGTGGCGCGTTTCTGATGTAGGACACAACAGCTGGCATCTCCTGGGTGGGACACAATGCTCCAAACACTGCTGTGCTTCCTGCAGACCTTGGCTATTCCTCAAATTTCTGGTGCAATGTGGTGCCCCTCATGTGAGGAGACCAAACAGCTCGGTGTGAGTAACAGCTTGAGTCAATGGGAGAAAGGAAAGGCACAGGAAAGCTGTGGAAACATTTTGCACTTCTCTCAGTCTTGCTCCTCCTCACTTCTGTCAGGAAAATTAATCCACAAACACCAGAGGTTTATGTCCAAAAAGGAGACAGAGGAGTCCTTTGACTTTATTCCAATAAAGGGAGAGGCCATGGGGCATTCCTCTGGGGTCTCCAATTTTTGGAGGACGAAGCCTCACTTTTATCCCAATTTTCCTCCTTTTTATCCCAGTTTTCCTCCCTTTTATCCCAATTTCCTGGCCACATTTCCCTCTCTCTTTCCCCACTGGCTGAGGTACTTGAGAGGTCAAGACTTCCCAAAACATCCAATCCCTCAGATTCCCCTCTGATGTAGAACCCTCCCTTTTCATTTTTAATTCTTATGGAATTTATGGGGTTTCCTCATTGTTTCTTTCATCTTTCAATATCCAATTTCATTTATCAGCAAACCTGCAGTTTGTTTGTAAAGGCAAATATCAATCAGTAGAATCCTTCTCATTGTTTCTTTTATCTCTCAGTGCTGGTTTTATCTACCAGCAAACACACAGCTTGTTTGGAAAGACAAATCCCTCATTCCTCTCACTTCCCAGATTCCTCTTCAGGCTCCCAGAGTCCAGAGATGTGCAAAACTTCAGGATTTTCTGCAGAGTGTGCACAAAATCTTTATCCCACCCTAAATTTCCTATGGTAGTTTCGTGTTCCAAATAAATTAACCAGAGGAAACTCCTACATCCCATTAATCCCTGTATTTTACACTTTTTCTACACATAGGGAAGCAGGGGATAAGCATCCTGGGAAGTCAAACCTGCTGGAATGGTTCTGACCAAAACAAAAAATTCTTGAAAAGTGTTTTTTCTTGCAAGCCAAAATATTTAGGAAGGTGAGTCCCAGCTGCAGGAAGAGCAGCACTGGAAAGGGATTTCTAAGGTGGGATGTCAGAGGGACTGCAGAAGGGAAGGCAGCTTGAAAAGTGTGATCATGCCAAGACAAAAAAGGATGCTGTCCACAGGGGATGTTTTGCAAAAAGCATTTCTGAGGATTTGGTTCTCATGCAATTCAGAATTAAAACTCCACAACCTCTCAAAAACCCCAGAAGCTGCCATAAAACACAAATTATCCCCTGGCCGGCTTTACCCACAAATCTTCAAACAGGCAGAGGATCAAAGTTTAAATTGGGAAGGAGCAGAAAGGTCAGGAAGTGTCCTGCAGGTTGGGACTTTATAGGATGGGTGTAGGCAGGTCATGGGTGAACAGCTACAAACCCCAACTATGGCTACAGTTGGGACCAAGAAATCATTTCCACCTTGGGAAGATGGGCACAGAGCTGAAACAAGAGCTTCAGACTTTTTCAGTGTTGATTTATTAATTAATTAATTTATTTATTTAAACTCTCAGTTTCTTGAGAGTTTTTTCTGAGGGGTATTTTACTTGGTTTGTTATACCTTGCCAGCTGTACCTGATTTCCAAGTCCCCCAAGACAGCAGGTATAATTACTCTGCAAATTACTTGCTAGGCACGATTACAACAAAGAAATTTGCATTCAGGAAGAATTTGTGCATAGAAAGGGTGCTCAGGCCTTGGCAGGGGCTGCCCAGGGAGCTTTGGAGTGCCCATCCCTGCAGGTGGCACCTGGAGGTGGCACTCAGTGACAAGGTGGGCATCGGGCACAGCTGGGACTCCATGGGCTGGGAGGACTTTTCCAACCTCAGGGATTCTGGGATTTGATTTTAGATCTCTATGGATTAAGGTGCTTCTGGTTTCCATGGAATCTGTTGTTCTCAGCTTTGTTAATTTATGGCTTTAAACTAATCAGCTTAATTTAAATGTGTATCTTGATCTCAGCACTGAGCTGCACCTGACTGCCAAGCTCCAATGCAGGGTAAATCACACCATAAAGAAGTTTTCTTGGGTTTTTTGGCAACCGGGGAGAAAAAACAAACAAATAAAAAAAGTGTGATTCAAAGCACTTTATAGATGAGCGATTTCCAAGTGCTGTTACCATGTTTTTATAATGAGCCCACACTCAAATTTCAGGATACATTTTGGTATCTGGATGCCCATTAAACACCTCCTGTTTCAGCTGCAAGCCAACCATGCTTAGAGACAAAACCTTACAAAGCTTTCCTACTCATTTTTGTAATCACCCACCTAAGGCAGGTTACAGAATAAATGAAAATTAAGGTCTAGATGGGGACAGCAGGCAGGAATATATTCAGATTTCTATGACTCAGCTCAGACTGGGAGCCTGAGCAGGAAGGGAAAGAAAGGAAAATATTCCTGAAAAGGAATTTTCACTGTCCTGCCCACAGGTCTTTGAATACTCTTGGGGTTTTTCACTTTCTAGAATCAGCCATTATGTGAGAATCTCAAAACAAATGGGACATTTCTTCTCTGTCATAAATGTAGAGTCAACATAAAGGTACAAAAACCTAAATGAATTTTTTTTTTTCTTTTAGACTTTACCAAAATGAAAAATTACATTGGTGTTTGTCCAGTAATTAGAACAGACTCAATTAAACCATCCACAGAAAGAAAATATTTTAAGAAATCAGTATTAACAGAGCAAATCAACTTAATTTCCTCAATCTTTCTATTTTCAGTCCCTCTAAGTTTCAGATTTTTATGTGCTAGGAAAACAAAAGTTAAGATGTTTTTGATAAAGTTCTGCAGCCTAGAGGTAATATTTGAATTAAGCTTAAATCTTTTATATCTTCCCAAGATTAGGAAGCACAAGGGATGACTGAGCACTGAATAATCAACCCAACACTGAGTTGTGCACGGTTTTCTTAATCACTGGTTACCACCACTTAATGGTTGGTTTGTTGTGCCTTTTAATGGCCTGGGAGCAGCAGCTTCTGGTGATATTTTAGTAGGATTGGGGTTTTTCCTAAACAGCATCCTGAGGCTGAAGATTGTTAAAAGCAAATGAAGTAATTCTTTAAATAAAAAGACTCAGCAGACATTTGTCAGGACAGGCTTCACTAAGAGACAAAAAAATTTGAACATCCTTGTCAGGAAGGTTGGGATGGGTGAGCTGGACTGGGAGAGTATTTCCAAAATATTCCCAAAACATTCCCATTATTTTGAGTTTTACAACCTTGTCCCACAGGTTTTAATGATGGCATATCAGGTGTATTTGTATAAAAATTGTTTATTATGACAAATGATTAGACAAATAGAACTCAATCAGAATAATTTACTACACAGCATAAAAGATAAATCCACTCTTACAAGACAGGACAGTGCAATCAAAGCAATCTTTAAAAAATTAGATTTAAGGTAGCAAAAAGAAACAATTATTAAGTTGATGGTTTGGGAAGAACTTTAACTCCTTGCTGAATAAAAATAACCTCACATGACAGCATCTCCTATTCCAGCTGCACCTTCATTTTCCACTTACCAGCTCCACAAATGAGAAAGAGCCTAAGAGATCTGACACAAGAGAGAGCTCTTGGAAGGGCCGAGTGGAAAACAAAGAGATAATAGGAATGGTGTTCCTGCACAAAACCTTCAGATTGCCCTTGTGGGCGCTGAAGTTTTGACTATTGAATGCAAAGGGAAGAGAAAGGGAAAGGGAAAGGGAAAGAGAAAGGGAAAGAGCAAGAGCAAGAGAAAGAGAAAGAAAGAGAGAAAGGAACAGGAGGAGGAAGAGGAAGAGGAATGAAGGGAAAGGGAAAAAAAGAAAATGCATGAAGGGAAAGGGAAAGGAATTAAAGGAAAAGGAAGAAAGAAAAGGAAAAAGGAAAAAGGAAAAAAGAAGAAGGGAAGGGAGGGAAGGGAAGGTTTGGGAAGGGAAGGTTTGGGAAGGGAAGGTTTGGGAAGGTTTGGGAAGGTTTGGGAAGGTTTGGGAAGGGAAGGTTTGGGAAGGGAAGGTTTGGGAAGGTTTGGGAAGGTTTGGGAAGGTTTGGGAAGGGAAGGTTTGGGAAGGTTTGGGAAGGTTTGGGAATGTTAGGGAAAGGAAAGGGAAAGGAAAGGGAAGGGAAGGGAAAGGGAAAGGGAAAGGGAAAGGGAAAGGGAAAGGGAAAGGGAAAGGGAAAGGGAAAGGGAAGGAAAGGGAAGGAAAGGGAAGGAAAGGGAAGGAAAGGGAAGGAAAGGAAAGGAAAGGAAAGGAAAGGAAAGGAAAGGAAAGGAAAGGAAAGGAAAGGAAAGGAAAGGAAAGGAAAGGAAAGGAAAGGAAAGGAAAGGAAAGGAAAGGGAATTCTGGAAAAAGCAGTAATTTGAAATCGAAGTTCAAAAAAGTCATAGCTAGAAAAAATATTGCAGTATTCTCATTAATTTTGCAATAGAAAAGCTTTAATTTCTATGGCATCATCTAAGAAAAAGTTCAAAAATGAGAAATGTTATTTGAGAAGGAAACATCAGAAATGAAAGAATAGTGCACAATCCAAAAAAGGACCTGAGAAAACAAGATATTACAATAGTATTGATTTCCACCATTTTTGTAACAAAATCTGTGCTAGAAAGCCCTAAAATTTAGAAGGAGCTCTTAAAAAAAAATGCAAAGAAAAGCGACAGAACATCAAAATTGAATTTTACATTCAGAGACATCCCAGAGCAACTGGGAAATCAACTGCATTCCTGTTTTATTTTAGACAGAAAAGTTATTGAGGATGAAAAGCCCAGAGAAAAGAAATAAAAACCAAACCCTGACACACAAAGACTTCTTTGCTGCTTTTTTCCACTGCAACTGGAATTGTTATTATTTCCCACAACTATTAAACTCTACTTATGGTTTTGCCCTCTTTAAATTCCCTCATTTGTAACAACAGATTCTCTCCCTTTCCAAAGCCTCTCTTTTCCATTCCAAGGAATTATTATCATCCCCCACTTCACCCAGAGCAGGAACTATAGAGTGTAAGCAAATGCTAATTATACCCCTTGTCAACAGTGTGATCATCACCCTCCTTTCATACTGATGTTTGCAAGGGTCAGGAGAAAAATTAAATGCCTGCAATCCTCCTAATGTCCTTTTCCATGGGAGTTTCTTTGGAATTTGCAGCTAGCAGGAAGAGGATTTATTAAAGTTAAATATCAGCACATCCATAAAAAAAAAATGAGTGAACAAGTTACATTTTAAGTTACAAATTTTAAAAATTGGTCCGGATGTTACAGATCCCAATCTGGAAGATGCACCCCAAGAGTTCCATTCTGAAAAAAACTTTTAAACTGGAGCAAAGGCAACTGAAATAGTTCCAGAGGAACACCATTGCAATAGGAAAAGCCTTCAGGATTCAAGGCACAGTGATGGACCTAGAAGAGCCAGAAGTGGAAACTTTTTCCCTGTCTCCATAGCAGAAATAGGATTTTTAATTTCTAAGTGTTGCAAATGTGTCATCTCTGTGGAATATCAGAATATCCACACCAAAAGAAGGCTGTCCCTCCTCAGTTGTATTTCCCTTTGGTTTTCCACCATGGCACTAATTGAATGTTTCTTCTCAGTCTTTGAAGAGAGACAAAATCATCCAGTCCCACCTTCACCCCAGCCCCAGCAGCATCACCCCAAACCCTGTCCCCAAGGGCCACAGCCAGACTGCTCTGGGACAATTCCAGGCACTCCAAAGCTCCCTGGGCAGCTCAGCCCAAGGCCTGACCACTCTGACAGGAAAATTTTCTTTCCCAATCTCCACTCTGAGCCTCCCCTAGTGTCATTTGAGGCCATTTCCTCTCCTCCTTCCCTTGGGACACAGCAGCAGAACCCGACCTCCCCTCACTGCCCCTCCTGCCAGGGACTTGTGCAGAGCCACAAGGGCCCCCCTGAGCCTCCTTTGTTTCAGGCTCAGCCCCTTTCCCAGCTCCCTCAGTGGAAAATTGTCTCCTCCTGAGTCCCTCCACCATGGGACCCCCTTGTCCACGCACCTGGTGGAGCAGCTTCCCCCTCCTCCTCCCTGACCTGGAGTTTTCACCAGCACCTCCCCAGCAGGGAGCTCGGCAGAGCCTGAGCTGTAGGAAATTGGCAGAGGCTGCCCAGGGAATTTTGGAGTGCCCATCCCTGCAGCTGGCACCTGGAGGTGACACTCAGTGCTCTGGGCTGGAGACAAGGTGTGCATCAGGCCTCGATGGGCTGGGAGGGCTTTTCCGATCTTAATGATTCTGAGATTCTATTAAATAATCTAGCCTGGAGTTTACTGAATTACAGAGACAGCCTTTACATTTATTTTTATCCCTCTGATCCTCTCTGAGCCCTCTGTGAATGCACCAGGCCACCTCAGCAGAGGCCACTTGGGCAAAAACCTCACCTCCAGTGACCAGGGACAGCACCCAGGGAGTGCCTGAAACTAAGCCAGGGGGGATTGAGGATGGATTTTAGGGCAAGGTTGTTCCCCTAGAGGGTGGTGGGCACTGCCCAGGGAATGGGCACGGCCCCGAGGCTGCCACAGCTCCAGGAGCCTTTGGGCAGGGATGCCAGGGATGGACAGGGGGGGATTGTTGGGGGGGCTGAACAGGGACAGGAGCTGAACTTGATGATCCCATGGGTCCCTCCCAGTTCAGGACATTCTGTGAATCTATAGAGATTGCCAAGAATCCCAAGTGTCCACAGCAAACTCATCCTGTGCTTCTGGATCAGACAAGTTGAGCCCTTGACCACAAACTGGGTGTGAAGCCAATACTGGGCCCAGCATTGCTAGGCCAGAGATGCCATGGACAGAATTCCAGTCCCCTGTTTGTCCACTGGTTCTGCTTTCCATAGGAAAACCAAGTGTAGGAGTGCACTCCTAAGGATGCAGGCTGGTTCTCCAGCTCCAAGTCACTTGACCAGAGGCCAACAGTTTCATTTTATTTTAAGCAGGAAGAGAATGCAGCAGAAGGACTGAAAACAGTGACAGCTTTATGAGGAGGTGGAGAAGAACAAATGCTGGGAGTCTTTTTAATCAAAAGGTCAAAAAGGTCTTTTAGAATTGCTGGATCTGATGCACAGCGTAGTATGGCCCTGAAATGTCACTCTGCCACTCCTGGCTAAGACATTACTTCCCTTAGACTAAATTCCAGGCCAGCTTTATTTGCATTAATGTTCCTGGGATAACACCACAGAAGATTAAATGTGTTCAGCCTGCCAAAGAGAGGGAAAATTTTGTGAACAACACTGAGCACTGTTTTTCCCCCCACCAATGTGGAGATAATATAATATATTTCTGCCTCTTACAAACACACCAGTGCACCCAGCTGCAGTTTTTATCTCCTGTTATTAATTTTGTCTGGGCCAAATAACACCAGCACACTCCAACTGGACTGAGAGGATGAGCAGGGTGAGTGAGAAATTGATTGCTTCGTTCATTGATTCCACGGGGAAGCTTTACCAGACACAAATCGTACTAATACGAAATGCAAAAGCAAATAATCAAGATAATTGCAGGAGAAAGAAAGTGAAAGCCAGCGAGTCAGGCAATTTGTTAAAAGTGATCACAGAAGGAAAGCAAGATGTTTCCCATTTAGCCACAGCATCCCTGCAACAGGAGCTTGTGAATTCACATTTCCATGTGAATGGCACTGAGGTCAGATTGCCTGCTCGGGTCAGCCTGAAATCAGAGAGGCATTTATCACATCAGCTTTACTCATGGCTTGGAGATGTGAAAGACAGAGATAATAAACACCTTATCAGGGGGCAGGTGTGTGGCAGGCCAGGCCATCAGCTCCTTGTGTGGATCAACCCCAAATTTAAGATTAGAAACGGGGTTGCAGCTTCTTTGGTACCCACACAAATAGCACCCAGGGTGGACTGTCACACGTTTCCTTTCTCTCTCACTGTCTGTGCTGTCCTGGGGGCAGTGGGACAAACATTCCCAACAGGTTAGGGGTGATCCTGCCTCTGTGCCCAGCCCAGAGAGGGGCTGGGGTCTCCTCCCTGGGATGTTCCAGAGCCCTCTGGACACACTTCTGTGCCCTGTGCTCTGGGATGGCCCTGCTGGAGCAGGGAGGTGGCACCAGTGACCCACTGGGGTCCCTTCCAGCCTCATCCTGTGACTCTGAAGGTCCATAAGTGACTCTCTCTCATTCAGAGGTGATCTCTGAGACCCTGGAAGGCCTAGATGCCCATGCAGCAGGAATTCTCTTTGCACCCAATCCCAAATTTATCAGACTTCAAGGATTCTTGCTGGGGGCCCTCTGCTGTAGCTCTTTTTAGAGTCCCTGTATGTGAGCAAGACTGAGAAATTCGAGGGGCCCAATATGTCATTACATAACTCAGAAAGTTCTTAGGCTGTTATCTTTTTCATCCCAACGCTTGCAGAGGTGTAAAGAGAATGAAAAAAACCTCTCTCTCCAGGCCACCTTCCCAGTGCTGGGAATGTGAGCAGGTAAATCCTACTCGCTCATTCCAACCCCATCCACTGACAGAGGCTGTGATGATATAAAACAGTGCTTTCTCCACTTCACTCTGGTTCTGCTGATCATTTCAGCTTCTAACACAAACCCTGCTTTACAAACTCACTGCCCTCTTGGGCTCCGGGGCTGTGTCCAGCAGCCAGAGGGAAATGTTTGTTCTGCTGCTGCTCCCTGTTGCCAGCTCGAGGAAGCATCAGATAAAAATATCTCTGATGCAGCTTCATGTACAGCACAAAACACCAGTCTCACAAGCTGGAGGAGGAGTAACAGCCCCAAAATAAAGGGTTTAGTCACCATTTCAGAGCTCAGCATCCAGTGGAAAAAAATTGTGTTTGTATACATGAAAAGAAAAAAAAAAAAAGGAAAAAGAGGAAAAAAAAAGAGAGAGAGGTTTCTGTGCATCTCCCCCACTCCTCCTGAATGCACATTCCTTGTTTTGTGTTCCACATACCTCAGGTCCTCACTATTCATTTCACACATGATTCCCACACATTCTGTGTAGATGGAAATAAATACCCATTTGTTAACACAAAGGAGATCCAGCTTGGGATACATGGAGGTATGAAAATCAGGAACAAGGTCAAAAAAAACTTCATCCAGGCCTTTTGAAAATTGGAATAATGAACACATAATCACAAAATCATCAAGAGCCCCTCAGGATCACCCAGTGCCACCCCAGCCCCAGCAGCACCAGCCCAAACCCTGTCCCCAAGGGCCACAGCCAGACTGCTCTGGGACAATTCCAGGCACTCCAGAGCTCCCTGGGCAGCTCAGCCCAAGGCCTGACCACTCTGACAGGAAAATTTTCTTTCCCAATCTCCACCCTGAGTCTGCCCTGGTGCCATTTGAGGCCATTTCCTC
The DNA here is from genome assembly GCA_018697195.1 of Certhia americana. Classification (NCBI taxonomy): domain Eukaryota; kingdom Metazoa; phylum Chordata; class Aves; order Passeriformes; family Certhiidae; genus Certhia; species Certhia americana. Next base: position 120,230 of record JAGMWU010000044.1, read on the forward strand.
TCCTCCTTTTCCTCGGGACACGGCAGAAAAGACCAATCCCCACCTCACTCCAACTTCTCCAAGTGACAATCCAGCTATAAACTGGAGGATTTCCCCCTTTTTTTCCACACAGACTGTGTCCAGGTAACTTTCAGCCACACTGACCCTTCCACTACTGATATTTCAAAAGATTTCTCTTCTAAGCTTTTCCTTCAGCATGATTGCAGATGTGCCTGAAAGCTTTACTATGACAGAGACTGTGAGGAAATTTAACAGAAAAAAACGTTTTTGCTGAACATAATATTCTAGCTTAAAACTTATATATTTTCATCAAACTAAGAAATACTTTTCAACTAAAGAGCAGCTTTTCTAAGGAGGAAAATATAGATATTATAGACTGAAATGATGTTATATTGGTGGGTTAGATTAATAAAGGAATTCAGGTGATATTCCCAAGAGTCAGAAGACCCAACCCTTCCTATCTTTCCTTCACCCTTCCTCACTCTCATCAACTATAGAAGACAGCCCAAGTTCAAATCCTGTCTTTGCCTTACTCCAAAGGTAAATCCAAGATTTTTCACTTCAAGTCTGTATTGCATAAGAAGGGGAACATATTTTATACCTGGCCTTTGCTCCTCCCTTTGTCATTTTTTTTGAACACTGGGTTAAATGCATAAACTGTTATTATTTTTAGTCAATAGAATTTGTTGGATCTTATTTTTAATTGCTAGATATTCTGAAAAAAAAATCCCATCTGCATCAATGTGAGGGCATTTTCCATTTTTCTGTTCAAGCAGTGATCTGAAAGCCAGTTGTTTACAAAACCATGGTGTGAGACAAATTAGGATGTCTGAAAAGGAATGCTCTGATAGAACTGCTTGGAAATTTTGATTTTTGCCAATAAGTTCTTTGTGTCCATCTTGTTCATTGCTGGCTAATTACCACCTTTGCAGACAATCTACATGGTTAGATCTCCTTGGAAACTAGCAAGGCTAGGAAGAAAATAAATGTAAGACTCTATATTTGAACTCAGAAATTGTTTTTTTAGCACTGAATTAGGGCCAAACCATCTCTGATGTCAACTGATCACAGTATTTACATGAACAACATTGTCTCAGAGGAGAGGCAAAATATCTTTCTCAGCATCTGTCCACCTCTAATGGACCCCCCGAGCATTAGAGAAAGTGTCCATGGCTTCAGAAAGAGAAATGTGTGTATGGGGAAGCTGGAAAAATATAAAAAAAATATAAAAAGTGCTCTCCCATGCCATGACAGAGGGAGCACTTGATCCTGGGGTTCAATTTCTCACTTATTCCTGTGTAACCTGCCATTAGAGCCCTTGGAGGGTCTAACCCTGCCTATTTTCTGTGCTATAAGCTGAATGAGGGAAGAGTTAAATGGGATGCTGGGGAGGAATTCCTGTCTGGCAGGGTGGGCAGGGGCTGGCACAGGGTGCCCAGAGCAGCTGTGGCTGCCCCTGGATCCCTGGCAGTGTCCCAGGCCAGGTTGGACATTGGGGCTGGAGTAGCCTGGCACAGTGGGAGGTGTCCCTGCCCATGGCAGGGGTGGCACATGATGATCCCTTTCAGCCCAGGCCATTTTAGGATTTAATGGGTTTGCCAAACTTCCAGATTTCCTGGAACAGCCCCACAGAGGCAAAAAGCCACAGAAGCCACTACCTGCTGTTAAAGGAAAGCTTACTTGCTTTAAAACTAAAAAAATCTTCAGCAGTTTTAAAACCAAACTCATTGTGTGAGATCCATTGGATTTTCCATTTTCCATCTCCATGTCAACCCTTTCAGCCTTCACCCTCTTTAGGCTGAATATTCCAGGCTTTCCTTAACAATTGTTTGATGGCCTGTTCCACTCTCCCAGATTGCTCCAAACTCCATCCAACCTGGCCTGGAAAACTTCACCCTGGACAAAGAGAAGGAAGCAACAGCTCAAAGATAAGAGGCTGTTTTGTCACCAGATTCAAAAGGAATTAAACAGAAATATCCTCCCTAACTCACAAACAACTCTCATCCTATGAACAAACTCAGACAAGGCTGGAGCCTGCAAATTCTTTCCTGTCAGCCCTCAATTACAAACACAGTCCCTTCTCTCTGTTGCTGTAGTGCCTCTTTCCTTCTTCCTTCCTTCTTACTTTTCCTTTCTTCATACTTTTTCTTTCTTCCTTCTTCCTCACTCCTTCTTCTTTCCCCCTTCCTCCTTCCTCACCAGCTGCTCCTCTGCATTTTCTCCGTCTCTCTGTTAAAACATACATGTCACAGTTCCAAATATTTCACTTTGCCCACCATTCCCCCAAATCTTGGGCATCCCAGCATCCTTATTCCTTTCCTCCACATCCATGTCCTCTGATGCTTCAATGCAAACCAGAGCACAACCAGGCCTCCAGGGAAGGCCCTTGGAAGCTTTTTCCATGTCTCTAAAAATGAATCCAGGCGCATTTCTGCCATGGAATGTCCTCTGATCTGGAAGACCTCATTTGCAACTTGTCCATTTTGAGAAAGTCTGGGCACCTACAAAGCCACCAGTCCCACTTTTAGAACATCCAGGTGGGTTCTCATGGTGCTTGGGCATCAGGGATGGTGGAAAAAGCCCCATCAGTTCCTTCAGATTGGACAGCAGGAACAATCTCCCCATGGCAAGGGTGCTCAGGCTTTGGCAGGGGCTGCCCAGGGAGCTTTGGAGTGCCCATCCCTGCAGGTGTCCCCTGGAGGTGGCACTCAGTGCTCTGGGATGGGGACAGGGTGAGGATAAGTCACAGGTTGGACTCGATGATCTTGGAGGTCTTTTCCAACCCAAATGATTCTGAGATTCCATGATCATTCCCAGAAGAGCCTCCCTAACACACAAACAACTATCTCCATTCTGCCACTGCCACCTCAGGGCTGGGCCTTTGAGTTTTCTGAAATGTTCTAATGAGTTGTCTTTACACAGGAGAAAACCAGAAACCTTCCCAACACAGAGCCCAATTTGTTTGCAAATGTTCAGGCCTTATTTCATGAAAGTTGCTCTGAAGCTTTTTACCATCTCAGTTCTCCATGTAATTTTGGGTTTGGATGCACAAGAAGCATGTTCTCATTACCAGTCTAGTCATTTATCAAAAGCTCCCCTCCATGGGCTCAATACTTTTGTTTACTGTTTTCTTTTTAGTAGGTCAGCTCCTTTAGCAACTATTTCTTTAAATGAGTCTGTACCTGTCTAAAATGGACATGAAATTCACATTTTAGTGCAGCACTTCCCTTGTCTCACTGGCAGCTCTAACAAGAGCAATCTGTATTTCTGCTGTCCATGGTCACATCCCTGAAAGGCAGCTCACTCATTTCACTTTCCCTACACAACTCAGGAGAGATGGAAAAAGCAGAAACTCCCCTTTTTCCCTTAAGACATCTGAAGGCTATGAAAGCTTTGAATTATTTGTGCTCCTGCTGAGCTTTCCCTGCTCCAGAAACGATGGATGGGCTTTGCAAGCTGAATGTACCATCTAAAATCTCAATTATTTAAAAAACATAACACCAGTGAGGCCTGTTCTGCTGAGATCCAACCATACCGTAGAAATAAAACATAATTCCACAATAACATTTCATTTTTATGTTAAAGTCTCCATTTAGTCACCCAAAATCAAAGTCCATCAAGACTCCCTTAGATATTTGCAAGAAATTGGATGTTGCAATCTGGGATAACAGGAGAGTCCAGCACTGCCAAATCTTTCTACTTTTTCCAAAAGGTTCCAGTTAGCCCTCAAAGGACCTTATTTTTAGAGAGCAAACTGGTGACTTGTGCATGGAAAAATCCTGGGGAATGATGGATTATTTTTAGCCAGATTAGAAAAACCTACAGGAAAAATCAAGGACAATCAAAAAGTCTTTTATACTTCTTAGCAAAGTAAGAAAAACAAGCAGTAAACCCCTACATCACCCAAAAGAGGGATTACAGAGGTTTTCACATAATCCCTTCATTTTGAGTTTATTTAATTCTTCAGTACAATTTTGTTTCCTAAAGTTGGGTAAATTATTACTGTGAAAAAGAAGTGCAAACATGAATTATGAAACTGTTGTTTAAAGTACCAAAATTTCAGCATTTCACAGCCAAAATAAAACCTTTTTGAAAGTTTGAAATTAAATGTATTTTCCCTTATAAAGTATTTTGGAAAACGCTGTTGGTCAAATCAAATCAAATTTACAAAAAAAATTTCTGTGCTTCTAATTATTGTTTTTTTCTTTTCTCACTACTTGTATCCCTATAGAAAAGGATAATGGCAATTAGAGCAATTATAGCAATTTCACAGCAACTCCTTTGAGATTTTTTTCCAAAAAATTTATAGACCTATTTACTTTATTATGTATCTTAAGTGAAATAGCACAGTAAATGGTAATTTAGACACCACTGAAATGCTTATTTCAAGACAAAATGTTATTTGTTGACATAGAAAGGGTTTTTTTCATGTTTTTAACTTATATTTCTACTCTTGTTGGGTCTGAAATTGCCTTTGCATGAATACATCTTTGAACAACTTCTTAGATGGGTATAAAATGAGTATAAAATCCTGTGGAGCTGATGCTCATTGCAGAAAAAATAAGAGGTTTTTCATTCAGATTAAACAAAAGTAGGAAAAAAAATCTGGATTGAAACCAAACATATGTTTAGTCAAACTTTTACTTAAAAATAAAAAGCACGAGTTGAGTCAGTTTAATTTCCTTGCACTCCAATTGTTTTGTGGACAAACCCACAAAGTCTGACCTAAACTAAGCTGTGGTTGAAGGTGGAAGTCCCTGAACAGAAAATGGCAAATTCAGCCTGGAAAATCCAAGCACACAAAGCAGGAGCAGGGATTTTCCTTTTGAAGATACTTCACAGGGACATGGAAGGGAAAAGTGACTTGAAAAATTATTTGGCTGGAGTTTTCGGAGCAGCAGCTCTCATGAAAAAAAAGAAACATTTCTTGTAGCTCCTTCTTATAGAGATGGATTTCTTGGTGTCCACTGGTGTGGTTAACTCAGTCTGTTTTCATGACATTGATAGGAATTTCGTATTTCTGAGGGCTCCAAAATCTCACTGAGGTTCTGAAAGAGATCCAAAAGCCCAAATACCAACCCCAGTTTCAGAAGGTATTCAGAGGAGGCCAGACAGGGTGATGGATAAGTCTCATTTCCTTAGGGAACATTGCTAAAGTGCCATTGTGAATTTACCATTTCCAGGTTATCAAAACACCACAGCCCGAAACCAAACACTGACCCAGCTGAAATTATGGAGGTTTTTTAAAAAATTCTTTTTTCTAAATGTCACTTCCAGACTGATTTCTCAGTTATTTTCTCTTCTGTGGTCTACAAACTGCACGAAAGGGGAAATCACCAGCAAGAAACCAGATCATTGTATTTCACTGTGACTTCTTTTGGAAGGGAAAAAGGATGAAGGCAGTAATGGCTTCATTATTTAGCTTTAAAAAAGCAGCCAGAATCCCTGTATCATCTGCAAAAAAGGAGAAGGAAAAACATGGAAGGAACACAAGAGCTGTTGAGATAAATTAATTATAAGAGGGGTAATTGCCTGGCCCCTGAGATTTTATTTGAGACAATATTTGGATGCCAAAGTTTGGATTTGCCACTTCAGCCACCTCAATCAATAGAAAAATGTGAACGTCCAGCAAGTCACCACCACAAGGGACAGCAAAAAGCAGAGAAATGTTGTTTGCCCAGTCTCGGGTTTTTTTTACACGATGTTGTTCTTCCCGAGAGTGTAAAAGTCTTTTGCCCAGCACCGAGATAGAAGGAAAAAACCGAGAGCCGTCTCCTCTGCTTCTTCAAGGCTGTTTATTTTTCCCTTATCAGTACAATTTCTTGTCTGACCCACAGAGATCTGTTCAGCAGGTCAGCTCATGGGGAAAAGGACCCAGCCCCAAAGGTGACGATTATCTTTATACTACAAACTATGTAATCAGTATTTATAATTCTTCACCAATAACTATTATCTATGTTAGAAGGTTAGATTCTCTTCTAAGCCAACTATAATGTGCCACCTCACTGCAGAAGATGGAGGCAGGGAAGAAGAAGGAAGAAACCCAAAAGCCATGTGCTTCCTCCATCTTGTCATCACCTGCTTACCATCCTAAAATCCCCATATATCTAAAATTCTCACCCTGTGATAAAACTATGCACTATTCTACTATTTAATACACACTCCTAAATACCCTGCTTCATTTCAGAGCTTAAAAGCCCTTTTTCCATGAACAAAGGTTAAAAACACTGTTTGTCAGAGATTCTAAAATCTCTCAAACATGCAAAGAGAAATTCATCATATTTCCAGACTCCGACAGCCCAGCATCCATGTGAAACAATTCAGTAATTTTTCTTCTCAAGTGCATAAAAATTAAAATCCTGCCTGATTTTTGTAAAGGAGGAGAATCATGCTCTCCTGAAATAGAAGCAAAGGCCATCAAAATCTTCCCTTGACTGCAACGAAGTTGTCAAGAAAGGAATCTCCATTACCAGATCTAAAAAGTAATTGTAATTCTTCTCTGTTTCCATTTTTCCAGTCTTTTCAAACCCTTCTTTAGCTCTGTGCAACAGTAATAGTAGCAAGCAGCCAAAATGCTTGGGCAATGTCTGTGACCTGGGGGCAGCCAGATTGGCTGGAAACTGAGTGAGGAAAAGAATATAATTTCAGGAGGGAAGTTTCTGACATTCTTTTCATTCTTATTCCAAGAGTTGGAGGGCAGGAGCAATCACATATCTGTACTCCAAAGTCGTTCTGTTCCCCGTAATCTGTTTTTTGAGGGAAAAAAAAATTGAATTGACAGTTCCTCTCAGCTCAAACCCCTCGTCTTTACCAGTGAGATTTGAGCTGTTCTCTCAAAATTTTGCTGCTCAAGGAAGGTGCAAAATGGGTATCAGAGTGCAGTCAGGAGTGTGTGAATATTTGCTTTGCATCATAGCAAACCCACACCTGATGCAGGGTTCTCCCCAGCCAGTGACCACCCTGACCTAGGGAAAGGTTATTCAGTGCAAACCATGTTTTGCAGATCAAAAGTGAACACTCTCCAACACATCTCAAATCCTCTAACCTTAAACTGATCAGACCCAAGGTCTTTATCAACTCAGAAACTCTTCTGTCCCTTTGGGTAGGAAAGTGCTAGAAGCCATGTTCCTCAGCCTTGGAGGACATTGCATAAGTTACTGGTTTCACTCCACTGCTTCAGCATCTTGATTGAATCAAATCCTTCCTTTCTAACCAAAAATATTCCTCTCCATCATTCCTCTGCCTTATATTTATGAGAATTCATTGATCACAGCAAAGGAGCTGTCAGAGAGTGTTGGCGCAGTCAAGGTGGTTCCAGCACCTGCCCAAGGAGCTCTGTGAATATTCAGGCACAAGGCTGCCTCAAGGTTGTTCAGCAATGCAGGGAAATATTGAATTTGGCAATGCAAAGGATGAAGATTCAAGTGAAAACACCTTGACTTCAGAGAAAAAAAGGAGGAAAGGACAGGAACAGATTTGGGATAGAAAACAGCAAGGAGAGTGGGGCTGACTTCTCCTGCCAGCATGAAAATTGGTGACAACTCCTTATGAGAGGGTGTATTTCTCTCCTCCCTGGTGACCTAACTGCATGCACAGACTTTGACAAGCTGCCTGCCTTGATTTCCAAACTTTTCCTGTGCTGGAACATGCACCAGCCTCACCACCAAGCTGCCTCCATCTACAACATTAAATAAAACCAGGAATGATTCTGCAGCCTTGACACCAAGCAGTACAGGATGCCCATGTCATGCTGCAGAGCACCTGGCCCTGAGTCTTGTGGGGACTTTCTCATGGATTTAAGACATAATTAGTTTATTAACAGTGATTTTTCTTTTTTTTTTTTGCCACTTCAAATTATCTGGAACAAAATGAGGTCTGCGTTGCAGACCAGGTGTTTATGCTGCTTTGAGCAGGGGTGAGATGAGAGCCTGTGGAGGTGTCTGAGGGAGCAAAGGTGGAGCTGTGTTGGCAGATAAGAGTGAAAAAAGACAAATCTGATTCAATGTCATCCATGCTGCTGAATGGGAGCACATCCTGTCTCCCAAACCATTCCCAGGTATTTTGTCCCAGCTCTAATTGGACCAAAGCCAAAACAATCAGTTTGTTAAATTAGCAGTGCAATCACCACTGGACAGGGCAGCCAAACTCCTATTTACACTTCCAGAAACAGCCAGGAGAACTCCCCAGATATCAGAGATACTACATAGTGAAGAATTAAATGAGTCAGAATTATCTGTGTGAAATGTTTGGGCCAGAATTATCTACACAAAATAGCTCAGCTGATCAGCTCATTTTTGTTCCCAGAGTTTTCAGTTGGGAAAATTGTAATGGGGAAAAAAAATCTCCAGAATCTCTTCTCACAGCAGTTGGGAATACTCTTTCTCCATGTAATCAGTAAAGAGAATACATGGAGAAATCAGGATTTAACCAGCACTCATGTAACTTCTCTGGAAGGCTGAGCTCAGGTGCAAAAAAGAAGCTGCAGAGAAGTTGAAGCCCTACTCTTCTCAGAGGTGCAGAGGGAAAAACAAAGAGCAATGGACACAAGTTTCAGTGAAAGGGATTCCAACAGGATGCAAACACAACAAAAAAAGTCCCTGATGTGAGAGAGAAAGCTCTGGGACAGGGCCCAGAGAGGCTGTGGACACTTCCAACCTTGGGCCTGAGCAGGGCAATCCAGAATCCCAGAATCCCTGAGGTTGGAAAAGCCCTCCCAGCCCATCAAATCCAGGCTGTGCCCCATGCCCACCTTATCCCCAGCCCAGAGCACTGAGGGCCACCTCCAGCCCTTCCTTGGCCACCTGCAGGGATGGGCACTCCAAACATCTCTGGGCACTCTGCAGAAGTTGGTTCTGTGTTGAACACCAAATTGAAAACCTTTAGAGGTTCCTCACAACCCAGAATGCGCACTGATTTAAGCAGATTTTGAATTAATTTATGTATTATTTCTAGCAGTTGAAGCATATAAACACAGTCGGAAATTGTCAATAAGGTCAGTACAGGTACAGGTCTTCCACGCTTTCTCCTTTTCCTGGTACATCCCATGGAAAAGAAAAGCTGAGTTCTCAGGAGATTTTTGAATTTGTAACTGACAAAAAATTCTGGCATTCAGATGCCTGATAGCTGCTGGCAGAAGGAATTGGGGCTTGTGGGAATTAGAAATTCTGAGAAATAATTCTTTGCAGTTTTAAGGGATTTTAAAATCTCTGACAAACATTGTTTTTGACCTTTGTTCATGGAAAGGGCTTTTTAGGCTCTAGGATGAAGCAAAGCTTTCAAGAATGTGTATTAGATAGTAGTATAGTGTGTAATTTATCACAGGGTGAGAATTTTAGATTTATGGGGTTTTTAGAATGGCAGGCAGGTGAAGGCAAGATAGAAGTGACCTCGTGGTTTCTGGTCTTCTTCTTCTTTCTCTGCTCCATTTTCTGCAGTGAAGGTGGCACATTCTGGTTGGCTTAGAGACTAACTTTCTAACATGGATAATAGTTATTGGAAAATAATTGCAAATACTGATTATGTGGGTTTTGGTATAAAGGAACACACTGCCCTGAGGGTGGGGGAGAGTGCCTGAAACTGACCTGCAGGTCAGAGTTCTGCTGGTCAGGAGAAAAGATTTTATAGATGAGAAAGAATAAACAATCCTGAAAAAGCAGAAGAGACTGCTCATGACCATTTCTTCAGTCTCTGGCTGGAGGAGAAAAAAGACTTGTACATTCTCGGGTTTCTCAGTGCACCATGAAATAAAAAACTCAAAAAAAATATTTCTATTAAACCCGAGAGGAGTTGAGTAACTGGGAAAAGAATCTTAGGGATCACATTAGACAAGGACACCTTGCAGCAGATCAGGGGACACGTCTGACCCAGAGGGATCAGAAGGTAAATGTGTGGCCAGGATTTGCAGCACCACAATCCATCAGGGACCCCTTCTTCCCCTCTGGCAGCACCTGGCACTGATTTGGCACATGGAAATACCAGAGAAGGACCCGGCTCTGGTGCTGCCAGGTGGCCCAACTCAGGCTGGGACACCTGGGCTGTCTCTGCTGCTGTCCTTGTGCCACTGCTGGCAGCAGCACTGACAATATTAAACATTTTCCAAGAGCAAAATACGCTTTCCCTCAGCTTTGTCAGCTTCTCAGAGGAAACAGGGCTCTGAGGAGGCTGATTTCTGCAGTGGTTGAGGATAAGACAAGGACATTGTGGAATCCTGGGATCACAGAATGGTTTGGAGGGACCTTAAGGATCATTCAGGGTAAGGAACCTTCCACTAGACCAGGTTGCTCCAAGCCCTGTCCAGCCTGGCCCTGGACACAGAAATACCTGCTCTGAAGCTGCAGCTCAAGCTTTTCTGGGAGCCAAAAACCTGGTAAAAGACTAATCTGACAGTAAATCTCTCCTTATTCCAGAAATCTGTGTTGTGTTTGTTCAGTGCCAGGCAATTTTCTCTAGAGATGTCTCTGAATAAATGCTGGCTGTGAGAGCCCAGACTTCAGGTAGCAAAGTTTCATACTCCAGTTTGGGACCCACAAAGGCTGAAGATGTTGATGATCAGCTGTGTCTTCTCATCTTTGCAGGTTCACAACCTTCTTACATTGCCCCATAAATGCTGCCAAGCCAAGGCTGTTTGGCTTCCCCGTGATTTAAATGAAGATAAATTTAGCAAAGCAGATGTAAAAGCAACATTCTGGAGCCTTCAGTGGTAAATTCTGCAATGAAGTTGGTTAGAATCCAAGACAAGAACTACAAGGTCAAATGACTACCAAAAATGGAGTCGTGTGTTTTTAAATTTGAGTTATCAGATTCATTTTTCCACCCTCCATAATAAAAGGGCCAAGAATCAGGAATGAATGGAAATGTTTGTACTGCAGAGACACAAAGTGTTACTCAGACTGATTTCTTGCAGCTGTACAGGCTTAAAAGAAATGAAAATAGTAGAATATTATTTTTATCAAGTTGGATTAGAAGGCAGTGATGAAGCAGGTAATGTGAAAAAAACAAAGTATCATCCCTACAGTCTATTTTCTAATCATAAATATATCTCATTCATATATCATCATCATATCATCATCATCATCATCATCATCATCTCAATATATCATATTCATGTCTTTTTTAGTGAAAGCTGCTGCTGAAATAAATCTCAGTCACACACATGCTCCCTTTGAAATTAGACTTATGATTCCTTGGGTGCAAAGATGCAATTTAGGTCTTGAAGAGATTTGCCAAGTCAATGTTTATTGAGCACTCCAACATTTCAAAGTGAGGCCTAGCAATGCTTCCAGCTGAGTGAATAGACAATCCTGCATTGATTTCAACCAGATCCTAATTCCTTTCTTCTTCAGGAAAAAGGATCTGTGCTCTGTGATAATGACTGCTTACAGTTGTTAGCTGACCATAAAAGACTCCACTTTTTTTCTCTCAACAAGACTCTTTTTCCTCATATCTTGTAGTGATGATGGCGCCTTGCAGTGTGGATTATCTGGCTGGGCTCATCCCACAGACAAATCCCCCTCTATTCCCAGAATTCCTGTGTTCCTCTGCCCTTTGTGCTCATTACAAATGAGATTTCAGAGCTCTGAAACACAAGCCAGACAGAGAGGAAGCAAAGCATTCCAAAATCTCTCCTTCCCTTCTCTGACTTCTTCCATTGCAATCGAGAGGAGAAAGAGAAGAACGGGGATTTAAGGGGTCGAAGGCTACAAGAAATCCCAAAGCCCAACAACCCCACAGAGGGAGCCCAAACAGCCTCTAGGTATATTCCACATTCCATATTCCTCCTGCCAAATATTCCACAGAGGGATGCAGTGCCAGGAGGTTGGGGACCACAGGTAAAACACTGGAGACTTCCCAAAAGCCAAACTTGGACCTTGGAGATGCAAACACCTGCTTCACTTGAAAATGGCCCTCATCCCACCAGGAAAGGGGGGAATGCAGACAGGAATCACAGTGTCTGCTCAACACATTTCTCTACATGCAGGAAAGCCCACGAGAGCAATTTTTTAGATTGCAAGTGATTTTGGAAATGAGGACATTTTCAATGAATTTTCATGTCACAACTGTGTTGCAAGAGTTAAAATCACTAAATTACAGTGAAGCACCCACTGAACTTTCTAGGTCAGCTTCTGTTACAGAAAGGACGCTTATAATTTGCAATATTCTCTGTTGAAACTCCTCATTATTTTGCAAATCACACACAACCAAAATAGACTTACAGGACTTAAATTGGATGAGCAGGCCCTTCATATCACTCCTTTTGCTTTGTGTTTGCACAGCACCACAACAAGTTCCTTGCAGCGTTACCAAAATACACCAAAAATCACATTGTTGATAATAAAATTATTGCTTAAGGGTTGTATTGATGTGTTACATTCACAGCCTCAAAGGGAGAGTCCTGTTTTCTTGTTGACACTGGTTTCATGTTGTTCTACAGGCTCTAAATAAAAGGATGTGCTTGGAAAATCAGGACTGTGCCTTGCCAGTGCTGCTTTGGAGTAGACAAGAACATGACAACAACACTTGCTGCAATTTTACTAGAAAACAAAATGTTCTGAGCACTGGCACACAGTCCCCTGCAGGGTGAAATTTCTAGAAAAGTCCCTGGCATGGTTTGGACCTGTGCAGAACTGAGCACACACAATTCCTGGCTCCATTCCAGGACACAGATTATTCCTGTTTGGCAGATTGTGTGACACTACCCTGCCTGGAAAACAACTGGAGTTCAATAATTCAAGCGTGGACTGCACCACTTTTTACCCTCCACGCTAAATATTAGGTCTGGGCACATTTAATTTGCTAATTTGGCCACAGCCAGGACACAAGTGAACTATTCAGGAACTTATTTAGGGAGAACACGTTGTCCTCTTCTGGGAAATTAAACAAATCACTGAAATCTCATATGTCTTGTAGGTTTTGCCTCAGAGAGTAACCAATGCAGATCATATGAACAACAGAATCCTCTAAATTGGCCTGAATTGCCTCATTACCTGGCTGTTGTGTTCAAACAAACATAATGTTTACTGGGAGAGGAGGAAGAGTTCAGAAATACCTTTTTTTTTTTTTTTTTTTTGCAGTGCAGATTAATAATACGTATATATTTTTGTCAGGAAGAAAAGCAGAGAGAGCAAAAATAGCTCTCAAGTGAGGCTGCTGCTACTCACTCCCCTGTTCCTGGATCCATGACAGCCATTATGTAACCAGAAGGAAAATTAGATGAAATAAACAGCAGAAGTTAATTGGGTTGATATCAAGTAAAAATATAATTAGTCAAAGTATTTTGTGGCAAAGGCGCTGACAGTATGTGGCTGTTCCTCAGCCTCATGGTGAACAGGGATCCTGCCATGTGTTTAAAACTTATTCATCAAGCATTTCCATGGAAACACACAGATGCATAATCTTTGGATCACTTATTTCGGGAATTGCTGCTCCCAAGGTTCTCTCTGGAGTGAAAACTCAATCCAGGAGAGGGTAACAAACTGTGATTCTGATCTAGAAACTTCTTCCCAAAGGAATTCATTCATAGCAGGGCTGGGTGAGGGAAAGAAGGAAAGAGCATCTTGCAAAAAGGAGAAAAAACCAAAAATCTTGACCTTCATTTTTCCCCTCAGAGACTGAGGGTTGAGAAATGACAGCACTGGGAAGAGCCTGGAGAGTTCATAAATGGCCAGATGCCCTCAGGAAGATTGAAATGTCTGCAAGAGTGCCAAATAAACGCTGCAATGAGAGAGACCTTGGTTAAACACTGGGTTTGTTGTTCAAAGCTGCCCCCTTACAAAGCCAGATGGGAATCGGCTCCACTGCAACTTCTCCAGGTTAAGAAAACCCTCCCACATTGGGACTGTCACATCCTGATCCCACTTACTGTGACAGCAGCTCCCTGCTCCTACAAAACCTTCACAAAATGTGGCCCTTCCCTCATGCTGTGAAAGACAGATCAGGCTGATTGTGATGCACAAATCCACAAAAGGCATTTGGAAAGCATCAGTACAGATTTGCTGTCTGAATAAAAGGTGTTTCCCTGCTCAAAGTACTTCCCTAGGAAATAAACACTGTATGGAAAGCAGGAGTGGTGTGCTGGGAGGGCAGCCCTGGATGTCCCTTCATATTCCCCCTGCTGCCAGCAATAAAATCAGCACCTGGGTCCCCTCCCAGGATAATTTCCGGTAAGAGATGCTCAGACAGGGAGGTTTGGGGCATAATTCCTTTTAACAGCAGGGCTGGGAGTAAGGAATATTCTCTAAACTAACAGTATTCTCCCACTCCTGGTCTCTGTGTCCATGCGAGGCTCTGACTGGGAGGGGAAAGCAAATTATTCATAATGCCTGAAAGATAATAAACCCCATTATATCAGCATTAGTAGTTTAACATAAAGCCTCAACAGCCAGAGCCTTCATAGGTTGTTCCTAATTATTGGAGGATTCTGTTGCTGCAGTGATATGATAACTCCTGTGGACTGGAATTTCCTTAGGCACAACGGAGAGCTGAGCATAAAGTGTGAAGCCTTAACTTCAGATTTTTGGCTTAAGTCTGCCTCACAAGGGCCCTGCAATGCCTTTTGACTGTGTTTTGTCATGCATTCCTCAGCATCAGGGATAATGCAAGCAGGCACACTGTCACTGGCTGGGGGAGTTCATCCAGAACTGAGGGCCCTGTGCCACAGTTCCCAGTGCTGCCACTGCCATCAGCCCTGACAAGGCTCCCCTGAGACACACAGCAAACTGAAAAGCTGACAGGATGGGGTGCACGGCCTTAAAACATGGAATTGCTCTCAGATTCTCTGCTACTGAAGGGCTTTGAGACTTTCTTTGAAAGAGGAGCAGGTCAGGAGGAGAGACAAGTGGGCTACAACCCTTTCTTTCCCCCCCTGGATATTTCAATAAAACTCAACAAGGATCTGTGATCTGTCTCTACAGGGATGAACCTGCACATCTTGAAAAAAGCTGCAGGTGCTGTGAGATTCCACACAGGATCTGCTGCACAGCACATGTTTCTAAGAGTGAAGAGTGCTTTTAGAGCCCCAGTGACCCACTGAGAGCAGCCCCTTGTGCAACACTCCGTAAAGAACGGTACCAAATCACAGCAACACTGCTTTTTACTTGGGACATTGGGAAGAAATCCTTCCCTCTGAGAGTAATGAGGCCCTGGCACAGGGTGACCAGAGAAGCTGTGGCAGCCCCTGTATCCCTGGCAGTGTCCAAGGCCAGGCTGGACAGGTCATGGAGCAATCTGGGATAGTGGAAGTTGTCCCTGACCATGGCACAAGGGGGGGACTGGGTGATTTTAAGGTCCCTTCCAACCCAAACCATTCTGTGATTCTGTATTCAGAGTCAAGCACCTGGACAGACCTACCAGAAGACTTTTCCCTTTACAGTCTGGCAGAAGAATCAGAGCAGCTAGCCAGAAGGGAAGGAATTAGGAATTCAAGAGCTGAAATTCCTGCCGGAAGAAGCCCCAGAAAACAGAAGGATTTCAGTTGAAAACAACAATTACCCCAGACCTCACCACGTCCCCCATGCAAAACACATTTGATTAAACCACTCTCCTCCTCAGTACACTCTTTTTTCCTCTGGCATACATCCATAATAAAGCTATTTATCTCCAAAGGCTGGGAAAACAAAACAAAAAAAAGGCCCAAATTATTAGAGGACAAGGTATACTTGAATGAAAGGCCACAGGCAGAGTAAATTCAAATGAAATCTGAAGTACTGTAGTTTTTACGTTGCTGGGAGAAGGACACACAATTCCCTGTCTCATTATGAGCAAGACATTGATTTTCTGAGGAAGTGTGCTTGATTTGCTCTTGATAGATATTACAACTTTCCTTCAACGAGAGGAGGATCAGTTCTTTCTAAAAACAGTTGGCTTTTTTTTTAAAAAAAAAGGACCTACTTGTACTTATTTAATACTTTCCCCACAGCAGTGCAATTGATGGAAAAAAATAGCTCAGCAATAGCTCATTTTCTCTGCTCACCCCCCCAAGTGAATCCATTCCCTCATTTATATCTTTTATCTCGGTAAGATCTTTTTTGGTGCATAAAAAATTTCATTCATTAAACTGCAAAGGGGTGAGGGGGGAAGGAATATCTGCTTAAACCCATCTTTTTTGAAATTTAAATATGGACGTGGATAGGATGGCCTGGTAAGAAAGGAGAGTTTGCTTTCATTTTCTTTGTGCGTAGCAATAAAATGAGGGTGCTTGGAATAATTTGATTTTTGTGTTAGCAAAGAACAAGGATGACCATTTTATTGATTAACACAGGAGAAGGTTGTGTATGTACTTAGAGCTATGACAGGAGGAATAATGACTTTTCCTTGCTTTTTTTTTGTTTTCCATGGCAGCCAACGTCCTGGAAGAAGACTCAATGGAGCAGGACATCGAGAGCCCTGTCACTATCCATCAACCAAAGTTGCCCAAACAAGCCAGAGAGGACCTGCCAAAAAACATCAGCAAAGAATGTGCCAAGAGGAAAATCCAGAGGTACGTTCGGAAAGATGGGAAATGCAACGTCCACCACGGGAATGTCAGAGAGACTTACCGGTACTTGACTGACATCTTCACCACCCTGGTGGACCTCAAGTGGAGGTTCAACCTGTTGATCTTCGTCATGGTTTACACGGTGACCTGGCTCTTCTTCGGCATGATCTGGTGGCTCATTGCCTACATGCGAGGGGACATGGATCACATAGGGGACAGCACGTGGACCCCCTGCGTCAGCAACCTCAATGGGTTTGTCTCAGCCTTTTTATTCTCAATCGAGACCGAAACCACCATTGGGTACGGTTACCGGGTCATCACGGACAAGTGTCCCGAGGGAATTATCCTGCTTTTAGTGCAGTCTGTCCTAGGTTCTATCGTCAACGCCTTCATGGTTGGCTGCATGTTTGTGAAAATATCCCAACCCAAGAAGAGGGCAGAAACCTTGGTTTTTTCTACAAACGCAGTCATTTCCATGCGGGATGGGAAGCTGTGTCTGATGTTCCGAGTAGGAGACCTTAGGAATTCACACATTGTAGAGGCATCAATACGAGCCAAGTTGATCAAATCCAAACAGACAAAGGAGGGGGAATTTATACCACTCAACCAGACAGATATCAACGTAGGTTATTACACAGGGGATGATCGTCTCTTTTTGGTTTCACCACTGATCATCAGCCATGAGATTAACCAGCAGAGTCCTTTCTGGGAGATTTCCAAAGCCCAGTTACCCAAAGAGGAGCTAGAAATTGTTGTAATCCTAGAAGGAATGGTGGAGGCAACAGGTAACATTTCTTATACTTTGTATAAGGTAAATGCTTTAATTTTAGCAAGGAAAATCAGTGGTTTTGCTTCGTTTTAAAGGAATCACTTCCACAGTCATTACATTTGAAAAAGGCGTCCGTTCTCTGGTGAGCTTCAAAATTAAAAGCATGCCCAGTTTAATTGTCTGTTCCATCTTGCCTAACAGAATTAGTGTTGCTTCTGCTCTGTTTGGAAAATGGGATAGCATCTCTCATTTTCTAAATTTTTCACAGCATGTCACCCCGTTATTTGTCATTCTATTGCAGGAGCAGCTCAACCACAGGGACCTTGTGGGATAAAATTGCTTAGGGGAAAAAGAAAAAAAAAATCAATGCAAAACTCTGTTTGTGATTAACATGGAAGCACCATGGTCCTGCTGCTTCCAATCACCCATGGGTATCTGCAGAACAACTGCCAGCCCTGTGGCATTCCAAGGCTGGAACCAGTAGGAAGTGATGATGTGTTCAGTTCTCTCTTTTTTCCTTTTGCCTGCTCGTTTTCCGCGGGTTTTGTTTTAACTTGTAACATGGGGCTTGTTCCACTTCAGCTGACAAAAGGTCTCGTCTGATTTTGTATTTCACTGGGGCCCCCACAGAACACTGGAAGCTGGGATGTATGAACAAGGAATGTTGTGTCACCGGAGTCCTGAGGAGATGTTGGGTGGTTGTTACCTGCAATTATGCAGCAGAACAGCAGAAATCACTTGGCACAGAGAAAAAAACCCCACAGCTATTGCACCACTAAAAAAAAATGTTTCTTTTTTTGTATTAAAGCCAGAATTATAGGAGGGTACTTTTATCTGTGTTTAAGAACCTGGAGGTGGGGTTTTTTTCCTGTTAATAACAGCATCAATGCTTGAAATAAGTAAATATAATCGACACAAGGGAATGGTGATTAAAACATGAAGATCTTATGTGATTGGGGGAAGAGAAAAGACTGATTATAGAAATATAAGAATGAGATCTGCCATTTTTCCCCACGACTGCAGCAAAACCCAGGAAAGTTTGAGCACGTGGATTGCACAGCTCTGACAGAGGCACAACCTTTCCAACCCTGACTCATGTTTTGCAACTGGAGCCAGGAAATAAAGAGCAGTCTCTTACTAGAACATGTGTGTGTGTTTCACACATCTATTATGTGGTGTCAGAAGAAAACTGCATTTGTCACCATATAATAAACGTGTGAGACAAAAATGGAGCAGGGGAAAAAAAAAAAAATCTGAAAGGGACTTGGCAGGGAATTTGAAGTGGTAAATGCAAGGCTTCCAAATTTTCCAGGAAGTAGGTGGTACTGAAGAGAAATCAAGATGAAATGTTTAATGCTCCTGATCTGTGCAGTAGGCACCGAGATTTCAAACATCTGCATCACCTTCGGGTGAGACAATGAGGAAATTGCTGTTTGTTCCCTGAAACCATCCTGAGATCTCGGAATTGCAGCTGAAGGAACTTGACATGACAAGGGGGTGGGGGATATTTTCAGGTTTGCTGAACACTGTGTTTTCCAGCAAAGTGATTGGCAAGGAGTGGAAGAATAAAAAATGTCTCACCAAAACCACCTACAAGATTAAAAGACAGAATATTTCTGCAGTGCAGCAAATGTAGATTTGTTGGTTTAAAGTCTCATCTCTCTCTATTTGTGACCCTCTCTCCCCTTCCCTCACCTCATTTTCACCCCTGCAGGGCTCCCTGGGGTGCACTTTGCTGCTCTGGCCTGACCACCTCTCCCTCTCAGCAATCACCAGCCTTCCCTGCAGCACAAAACCCCTCAGACTGCTTGGGCTGGCAAAGCTTGAGATAAAAATCAAATTTGTCGTTATCTCAAACCTTTCCAGCCCATATCAAGAGAGAAAACGAATGCAGTGATTTGAAAACCCATGGAAGATATCCAGGATTAAAGAGTTTCCCCCGCTCTGGATTTCCCATTTTAAACTGTTCTGCTTGGGTAGAGTCTCCTGCTGAGTGAGATATGAGCAGAGGGCATCAAATACTGTCAGAATTACCAGCACAATTTCTAAAATATATTTGTGTAGAAGTAGCTTCTTGTGCTGTGCTTCGACTCCATGCATTGAGTTGTTTTTGTTGAAGGTACAATCAGGCAAACTTTCTACCAAATCCAGGAATTTTCACTCTTCTAATTTACAAATATTTACAAGTTGCATCCTGGCAAACACTGAAAGCCAATTTAAGCAGTCAAATATTCACTTTTCTTTCTTCCACCTGATGCACAGTGAGAGCAATGAAAGAAGCTGCTCACAGCAGCAAAGCCAAACCCAGCATTCCTGCTGGGAACAGTTAAAAAAGTTATGGAATACTGAGGAGAACCCCTTGGCTTTATCTGGTTCTTCTTCTCAGGGTCAAGACTGAAAGCACCAGAGACAGAATTCTTGTTGGCACTGGGATGTTTATTATTTATCTCAGTTCCAGCCTCACTGCCCGGGAGTGCTTCTCCATGCTGAGTTAACAGAGCAGAAATGGAGCACAGACTTCTGTTTGCAAGGGCTTTTTAAGCCTAAACTACCTAATTAGGAGATGCCAACTAATTTATTTTAACTTTTAATTCAATAATGCACCACCCATGTCCTGCACTGCGGATTTTTCCAACAAATCACAGAAAATCACCCAAACTTGTGAAGAAGAAGAAGGAGATGAAGAAGGAGAAGACTACACCCTAAAGCCTCCATCTTGTTCCATATATATTACTTTATCCCAAAATCTTGAATTCTAAATCTCTCCCCCTGTGAGATAACACACTTCTATCCAACTGCACACTCACAATCTCAGTGCTCTCACTCAATTTTGGGAGCCTTTCCCATGGCCTCAGGTCAATGCAGTGTGTCTGTGAGGCTCAGTCCCTGTCAGCACAGAAAGGCTGAAATCCTCTGTGCCCAGGGTTCTGACATCTCCCCCTCTTGTTTGAACCATGAACCCTGCTTTGACCAGACACACTGAAATAGACAAGGCACCAATACCATAATGACTGTGTCCAGGGTTCCAACAGAATACAAAATTATAAAAGCTGAAGCCAGGAAAATGTGATGTCACCTACAGCAGTGTCCTCACTTAGTGCTGTTGCTGAGGGATCCAAAGCAGACTGAAGTCATCAGACTGTGTCATCCATCAGAAAAGCCACTCCCCAGTCTGACCAGGGAAAACAATCCTTTATCTATTTGCAGAGCTTCCCCACTCAGACGTAGCTCCAATGAGAAATAAAATGGGAAATGATAAGGGTAAACATTTGTTAATACTGTTATTAATTATTGATTCTGCTTAAATTTGACTGAAATGTATTATAAATGCATTAATAATAACTTTCCACCCTAAGTGCTCCAAAATCACATCTATCTGTTGTATGGAACGCAATTTTTATGGATTGTCATGGGAATTCTGCATTGTGTGTTAGGACAGGAAATTAATAATAATGCATTTTATTAAGTGACCTTAAAATAATGAACCAAATTAAAATTCAGGAGAAAGTTCAAATCAAGGACCCTTTAATTCCCCATGGAAGCGTTGCCATAACTTCCTGAGATGCAAAAAGAAGTGCCTTTACCAAGGCACATAAAGTATAATCCTAGGAAGAATCCCTACACCTTGGTTATTCCCTTTCTTTCCACCACAAAGATCTCTTTGAGGGCAGAATCCTCAGCAAGGCATTTTCCAAAAACACCAAGTCAATCTGACTCCTTCATCCAGCATCATCAAACACTCAAAATATGGCTGGTTTAAAAAAAAAAAATATGAAAACACTTAAAATATGGCTGGATCTTTTCAATATGCATTATTTATTTATTTATTTACAACAACATTCAAAAATGTCTCTTTGGATTCAAAGGATAAAACTTTTGCAAAGATTTATTTCTGTGCTTTTCCTGATGGTGGTGCACATCTCTCGGGCATCCAAAAACATTTTGGGACAACAAAAGCACATTAGGCTGATGTGGAACCACTGAGGAGCCTTGAGGAATAGGGGGAAAAATCCAAACAAACTTCACTGCAGCTGCAGCATTTCCACATTTTGCAGCCTCCATTTCCCAGAGTTTTAAATGTAAAATAATTGCCAGTTAGGAATGTTTTATGATAATTGAATCCTAGCCATAGGCTTAAAATTTTTAAGCCTTTTTCACCTGGTGAAATCTGTTTCTAGGGGAAGTCTTATCACCATAAGCAAAGTAGGTATTTTAAAAAATTAAGCAAGACTTGCAAATGTGTAATTCTGATAAGGAAACAGACCTGTAAGAAGAAAAGGAAAGCCTTTTAAATTTGAGAGGTGTAGTGGGAAGGTTAGGTAGGGTATAATAGCAAGAGAAACTGAGAGAAAGAAACTCAAAGGGAGAGATGCAAAAAAAAAAAAAAAAAAAAAAAAAAAAATTGGGGGAAATGGTGAGAAGGAGGAAAATTCTGAACAAGCCTTGTGAAGTTGTATCTGGCCAGTGGGGTGCACTTGGTGACACTCTGGAAATTCCCTCTGCCTAAAAATAAATATTTGAGCATTGAACAGTTCCAGGAAAAAGGAAAGAAAATTACCTGCACATTTGTAGCTGTCAAAAAACCCAATGGACAAAGCCAGACAGAGAATTTCAGGTTCAGAGGGATAATTTTACAAATAAACTCAGAATAGAGTACATTTGTAATTCTGACACAGGGGCAGCTTGAGAGCAGCGTCTGCAGAAGGTTTTACAGCTACAGAAACAACCACACTTGCCAGCTGTGGCAAATATGTGTGCAAAGCAATAAAGTGTTCACTTGGATGGTTATTTATACAGCAAACAGTGCTATCGACCAGACAAATATTGTATAATGCTGTTCCCTTCTTCACTACAGCCCCTGTGACTGACTGATTTATTGTGGGTTTGATTTCTCTGGGGTGAATTGCCATATTTACCCCTTAGCCTTAGCCCAGTCCTAGCAAATGTCTCCCTCTGAGATGGATTTAAGCAGTTCCAGCTCTTCAAAACCTCTCAGCGGACTTTGCTCTCTCTCCAAATAAACATTGCTGGGGTTAGAGTTTCTCACTTGAATTTTCTACTGCTCTTCAAAGAAGAAACATTTATCCTGTCCAACTGCTTCTTAAAGGGATGCAGGTGAAAGGAAGAAAAACACCAGGATTTTTCCCACCTGAGGGTTTCTGCAAGACAAAGAAGAAAAGTGGATTTCATTGTGCTCCAGGATGTGACCAAAGCACACTGACTGAAATGCAGTTTAAGCAGGGTCAGGAATAAGTGCCTTCTGCTCTAAACTGGATCATCTTCATTCCAGGAATGATCAGAACACAAGGGCTCTCCAGTCTGCAGCTTTTCTTTCTATTTTAAGAGTTTTAACATCTCCTGCTGCTGGGTACTAGACTTGGACAAGTCTAACTTTTAACCACTCATTTCCTTGGAGTTGCCAGAAATTCCTTTCACTTTTATCCCAATTTAATTTTACTGATTCTAACAAAACATTTCATTGTTATTTATTCTAACACAGAAAATTAGGGGCATTAGCAGGAAGGGAGTTCTAAATGCCAGCAGGGAAAGGCATTCCCATCTCATTGGGATGTTTCCTACAGGAAGATTTCTCTACAGGGGGAAAAGATGAGTTTTATTGCTGAAGAGGACTGTAAGACTTAAAGGAGGCAATCACAATTTCACAATAGCCAAAACTACAAGGAATAGCAAGAAATCATGGAGCAACATTTGTGGGAAATAAGAAAGAGATGCTGATTAGGAGTATTTCAACTAAAATTGTGCTGTATCTCACTTTCAGGGAAAAGGGATTACACATTTGTTTAACAGCTTTATTCTCTGGGTAGTGCTGTACTTTGCAAACCTGTTATGAATGTTTGATAATGGCTTTTTGTCCATCTCTTACACCTTTCCCACCAATTAATTCCTCAGCTCTTCACAACTCCAGCTGCTCCCTCACCCCTAAAAGTTCAAATAAAATATTCAGATTCAAGCAGTAACTCATTTTACAAGGTAAGATCTCTAAAAGACAGGTATATAGGGATTACCTAACAGATCAGCTATTATTGAATAATTCTGTGCTGACCACATACGAGACTTGTACAAGAAGAGTTTAATTTTGCACCTCCTGTCTTTGCAATCCCTCCAAGATCTCTCTGGGCATGGAGAAAGTGCAGGTCACAGTTCTTTCCACACTCCCACAGACCTCCACTGTCAACATTGCTCCTTCCTAAGACAGGGACAAGCGCACAGAGGTGCCCCAAAATCCTCTCTCTGCTCATCATTCCTGAGCCTACACACATTATTCCCTGCAGGGCTCATGATCTCCACAGCCAGAGGAATGACAAGATCCCAAAATTTCCTTTAACTCTGGCCCTGCCCCTGTTTTCCAAGCAGAAAGGCACAGTGGGAAGCTGGGCTGGCACCCTTTTCATTGACCAGCAGAGTATTCCTAAAATCCTGTGATTCCAGACACTTGAACTCTTCCCAAAATCCTGTGATTCCAGACACTTAAACTCTTCCTAAAATCCTGTGGTTTCAGACACATAAACTCTTCTTAAAATCCCATGATTCCAGACACATAAACTCTTCCTAAGATCCTGTAATTCCAGGGACTTAAACTCTTCATGAAATCCCATGATTCCAGACATCTAATCTCTTCCTAAAATCCCATGATTCCAGACACTAAAAGTCTTCCTAAAATCATGTGATTCCAGACACTTAAACTCTTCTTAAAATCCCATTATTCCAGACACTTAAACTCTACCTAAAATCCTGTGATTCCAGACACTTGAACTCTTCCTAAAATCCAGTGATTCCAGACACATAAACTCTTCCTAAAATCCTGTGGTTTCAGACACATAAACTCTTCTTAAAATCCCGTGATTCCAGACATTTAAACTCTTCTTAAAATCCCATTATTCCAGACACATAAACTCTTCCTAAAATCTTGTGATTCCAGACACTTAAACTCTTCATAAAATCCTGTGATTCCAGACACTTAAACTGCTCTGCCTCCAGCATATTCCAAGCAAGTTTCCCAGCAGTTTTGGCCCAGAAGGAAGGCACTGCAGAGGTGTTGCTGCTCAGTCCTTGGAGCTCCAGACCCAGCTCAGACCCTTAGGAATGGCAGAAGGGAGCAGTGCCCGTGTCCCACACCATCCCCACCCAGCAAAAAGCAAAGGGAGGATTCTCTGCAGAGGGCACCTCAGCCTTATCCAGGTCAGAGGATTCCCCAGGCAGGATTAGCTCACTGAACATGTTCCACCTGCTCTCCATGTGGAGATGTGATTCCTGAGCCCCTCAGAGACGTGCTGGGGGCCACTGGAGTGCCTTTTCCATTCCAGAGCACTTCCCAAGATGACACCAGGAACCTGAACGTGCTCAGCCTCAGCTCAGGCACGCTCAGCTACTCCCCTTGCTCAGGGAACAGGGTAGAAAAAGGGTCAGCACTGAAATATTTTCCTGAAAAAGGAAATATTTCAGCAGTATTTCTAATTTTAGACTTTCACCTTTGGTCACCCATGGTTGTTACCTGCCTGGAGACAGTGGCGGTGAAATCCCAGGCACGGATTTGAGTCAGGGCAGGGTCTTGCCCCTGGAATTTTGCTGCAGTGAACTGATTCTTTCATGCTGATTACCTTGTTTGCTCAGTTTGATCTCCAGATATGAAGTCTGTGCGGGTAGCCTGCAGTTCAACACCCTGGGAAGCATTTTTGGTGAACTCTGCTCCCTCCCATATTTCTAAAAGACATTTTCACTTCTCCCCTTGGTGCTGATCTACTTCCAGCTGTAAAATATCATTTCCTCCTGTCTCCCTGAATTGTAATGAAGGATAAACACTTTGCATTACACTCCCTGATAATCAGAAGGCCCTCTAAAATTAAAAATATTCATATCTGCTTCTAAAGAATGTGAGCAGAAAGAATATTCACCTTCAGCAGAAAGTTTTCACAAAATTGAATAGAGCAGCAAAAGCACAGTCAAAAGTCACCTAAAAGTTTATAGAATGAGCAAAGTTGTGAATTAAACCAGAAATTCAAACTCAGCAGTTGATAGATTAAAAAGAACAAGGATATGGACTGCAGAAACACCACTGGCTACATAAAGGACATGAAAAAATACAGAAAATTCATGAGTTTAAATCTTTTGTCCTAGAAAGCAGCTGCCAGCACTAAAAACTCCCATTGTGGCACAGTTCCTGGGATTCCCAGGGTCTCTAAAAAAAAATCCTCAAGGGATTTAAAGAAAAACAAATCAGAAATAATTGCTCAGTGGTCTCAATCCCAGCATTCCAAGGAAAATCAGACAAAGCTTGGACTCACTGCCATCCTCTTGCTCACTCACTTCAATCCCAATATTCCCAAGAATGACTTAAAGAAAGTCACCATGTTCTCTATGATTTCTTTTCTTCCAAAGTTTGGCAATTTTCCTCAGTTGAGATTTCTGTAGTATGGCATAAACTTTTAGTTTAAAAAAATGGGATTTTAATAAGTACCAGATTGTTGAATATGAGATATCCCATTCTTACAACTTAGACCAGAAATAAACCTGATTTAAAGAAACATTTGAAACAAAGCAAAAAGGAAGGAGATCTCCAAAACTAAATTTCCAATGGTTATGAGGAATATGTTTGAGATATCTGAGGAATGCTAAGATTTGAAAAATGAATTCACAGGGAATACTAGGCTGAATTCCATTACCTTCTCAGGAATGAGTAATGGGGAGGGTATCTCACACTCTGAGGTGACTTTGCAGGATCCTCCCAGGTTTCTCCCAGCAGTTTGAATTTACAAAGTGATGAACTGGGCAAATAATTTCCCCTGGCAGGTCTGATCAGGATTTATCTCCCACGAGGAGCAAAGTGAGGTCAGAGCAGCCAAAATCTCTTCTGCAGGACACTCCATGGCAGTGGCCAGGGCTAAAAGAGGGGCCAAAGCCCCAGGGATTTGTCAGGGAATTCAGAGATGTAATAAACCAGGATGGAAGAGGGCGAGGATATCCACAAGGATATCAGGATGTGCCTGGTATCACAAAAGTGGATCGAAATCCCTCTCCAGCCTGAATTTTTGTGATTATAAAACTCCAAGCTGGCTCCTCCTTGTTTTTCATTGCTGTGAAGAATTGTGAGTGGCTTTGAGAAATTCATAGCCCAGCTCAGAGCTTTCACTGTCCTCCTCTGTAATCATTGAAGAAATTGTGGTTTGTGCATCTTTGGCATCTTTCTGCCCCTCTGGAGGTTGAGATGAGTGTCCAGCATGGATTGGCCATGGATTCCCTGCTCCTCTCCCCCTGGGACAGGCTCCCTGTGATTCCAGCTGCCAGCAAAAAACCCAGCTACAAACAAGTGCTGAATTGTAATTATTATCATTATTATTATTGTTTTCATCATCATCATCCCAACTTGTGTCTAACAAGGCATTCTGGACTTTTTGGGGGGAGCCTTCAGCAACATCTAGGTTGATAACTTTGATTCCACATTTCTGACTGGTGCAGACCAATGTGAGCTGGGGAGAGAGAGAGAGAGAGAGAGAGGGAGAGAGAGAGAGAGAGAGAGAGAGAGAGAGAGAGAGAGAGAGAGAGGGAAGGGGGCAGCCCCTAAAAAAAAAATCCATCTGACTCTGGCAGAGCTGCCAGGCACCACCAGAACAAAAAAGATTAAAAGATTTATGAGTCAGACACTCCAATTAAATTGTGCTGGCACTTTTTTTAACCAGCCATTAGCTTCTTTTTCTTTTTTTTTTTCTTTTTTATTTTTGCAACCTTGCATAAGAAGTATTAATTTATTACACTTAGATCTCCAGAGTGGGAACCCCCCCCCCCATCCATTTTCATCATTTTCCAATTCTTTTTCCATTAATCTCCTTTTCCAGAGGGAAGACAACAAATCAGCCAGTTTTTCAGATATTAAGTGCAGCAATGAGTCTCTAACTGCCAATAGGGCTGTGACAGATGCCATAAAAAAGTGCAGAAGAGTCCAAAGCTGAAGGTTTTGAGGCAGTCAAAGGTTCTTGTCTGGCCAAAAATCTGCTTCAAAGGCAACCACAAGTCCACAGCTGTGAAGGGGAGGAGGTTTTGCTTTGCATTTTAAGGAAAGTGCTCTTCTCCTACCATGAGTCAAGGGCTAAATCTCTTCTTTAAGACCCTCCCATCAGGGCTTGATCACAACTAAGCCAGGATTTTAAACCCCTCGTAGTTAGTCGAGATCCAAGGTTTAAGACATAAAACCTGAATTTCAACCTTGCTACATCTTCCTTTACCTTCCAAAGGGATATAAAATACCCCATCAAGCATTCAAAAGCCACCAGTGATAGAAATCCAGTCCAAAACCGTCCCCTCTCCATGTGGATCCAAGGTTTAATTTACAGTTTTGAGCCTGATCCAAAGCCCTCCCAAACCTGTGGAGCAGGACTCAGTCTCTGGTGGCCTCTGAATTAGGACTCTAAAGGACTGAATTGAGCTGTGCAATGCCTGTCAGCTCCTTAATGATCTCAGAGAAGAAGCAATTATGGCTCTAATTAAGAGGCAAATGGAAGATTAGAAGCAGATGAACGTTTATAATCTAGATAAAGTACCTATACTGGAAGGTTTGGCTTTACATCTGAGGTGACTTCACAGCCGTGGGAGGAAGGGTGGATGCACTCAGGGTGTCCTCTCCTCAGGAAATCTGTCCTGCAGCCCTGAGCTTTCTCTTCTCTGCAGCCACTGTCCCTTCTGCAGATGGATGGAAAGAGCCATTCCACAAGGGCAGACCCAAAAACCCAGAATATTCCATTGTCCAAACTGCCCCATGGCAAACAGAGACACTGGAATGGACAAAAATTCTCAGTCCATAGAAATTCTCCTTCCTCTGTCTCCCTTCCTTGGGTTGAGTTCATCCCTCCCACCACACTTCCTGTGTGTAATCTGTTTTTTTGTAATCTGTTACAAAGAAAGGAACCAAAAGCCAAAACTCCAGCAGGTCCATTGTAAATATGGGCTAAGAATTCCATTGGAAAGATAACAGGCCTGGAGCAGAGATTCCTGAAAATCTCAGTGCTGATCCTCTTTATGGCAGCCAAGACAGAGATCACATCTCTCCTAAAACTTTTTATTACATTGTGTAAATATCACACCCAGCAGAATGGAATAGCATGGTAAGAAAAAAAAAAAATTAAAACATTTCCAGGAGTTCCTCTGGAATTTTTTTGTGCAGATTAAGCTCTTTCACTTCTTGCTAGCAGGACCCAGTTGGCAGAGAATCCTAATATTTCAAAATAGTATTCTGAAGAGCCTTTGATGCTGGAAAGGACCCCTGATGCTGAAAAGACACCAGTCAAGCTTTACTGATGTCTACAAAGTGACCAGAATCAAATGCACAGAAAGTTTTAAACAATCAGAGCAATTTCTATCCAGCACCTCCCTAAGGTTTGCAGCACAGCCAGGACATGAGGAGTTGGTGCCATTGAACCCTCACTCAGCCAGTTCTGATTTCCAGCTTTATTCACAGGGACATAGAAACCAGCATGTGAGGGGAGCACAAAATGATCCTGTTCATCTTTTGGGATTGAAACAAATCCCCAGGGATGCAACAGCAGCAGCCAAGAGGTGAAAATTCTTGGCTGATTTGCACGGAGAGTAAAGGGGATCTGTGTGATTGAGGGAAAAGGGGAAAGAATTTAAATAAAAAAGGAAGAGAGTAGGGTTAGATAGGGACATTGGGCAGGAATTGTTCCCTGTCAGGGTGGGCAGGCCCTGGCACAGCAGCTGGGGCTGTCCCTGGATCCCTGGCAGTGTCCCAGGCCAGGTTGGACATTGGGGCAGTGGGAGGTGTCCCTGCCATGGCAGGGGTGGCACTGGATGGGCTTTAAGGTCCCTTTTAACCCAAACCATTCCACAACTGAACAATATTTTATCAATACCATCCATGTCAGGTAACCAGACCCCTCTCTCTTCCCTCAGCACACCCTCAGCTTCCCCCAGGCACCTGGGAGACGTGAGGACACCAAAATCTGTGCCCTGTCCTTCAGGGATGCAGGAGGGATCACACTTGTGGGACCTCAGGGAATCCTCCAGGCAGTGCTGAGGCAGCTAGAGCAGAACACTTCAGCCTCATTCCCCAAAAAAAGCCAGCACAGGGATATCACAGGGAGAGCAGAGCCCTTCAGCCAGACACCTTCCAAGTGAAAATAGCACCACACAGCACAGGAAACATTATCTGCACTATTCTACTCTCTGCAGGACTGGAGGAGATAAGGAAAAAATCCATTTTAAAGCAATTTCATAGAGGATGGCCATAACTTACTTAAATGGACAAAATACATACCTGTAGGTTGTTTGGACAAAAGGAGATGAAAATAGCAGGAGGAGCAGGTGTAGTGGCACAAAAATGACACTTAATGTGCAACTGGGGCTGTGAAAGCCCAGAAAATGCAGGTTGTGCCATTAATCCACGCTGGTTTATAATATGTGTTCTAAAGTCTTTATCATGAGACTCCGTGGCATGACACCACAAGGAAATGATGAAACCATGCTGATAGAAAGAGGATATTCCAAGCAGGTGGTGGCATTAGGCAGCAACTGTGTTTTCCATAGATTGCATGTAATTACAGTCAGCTCAGGCTGGGAAATCTTGTAAAAAAGTATGATTTGTGCTGGGGTAGTTCCCTTCTGTTCTCCAGGCTGTAAAATCTTGCTTTTTTCATTATTGTGAGCCCGAAGGCCTGGTGTTACAGAGACCCTGGGAACAGTTGGAATTTGTCAAGGAAGAAATGTAATTTTCTCAGTGAGTTTTGAACCACAGATTGCTGGAAAACCTCTGAGTTCATTTGATTGTAATAAACACCAGGAAAGGGCTTGGGCTGAGGGCACTCAAATCCCAGGCAAAATGAGTAACAGGTTCCTATAACTCTTTTTTTGTGGATGAGTGGAAGAAAAGTTGGAGAAAAGCAGAGGGATTGATATAAATCAAAATCCACTTGTTAACACAGAGCATCTTGTGGTTGTTATTTGGGTTATGGTTTAGGGTCAATCAGTTCCTCCACTGCAGACTCAGAGACCAATAATTGTGCTGAGAAAGGAAATATCTGCTCTCTGTAAAGCATTTTGAGCACAAATTAGGGTTTATCTTCTTTTCCTACCAGTTTAAAAGTTGTACAAGTCTGTCAAGGAGGAAGAAAGGAAATTTTCTGGTGAAGAAGGTATTTTTGGTGGTAAAATTGCTGCTACCCAGAGGACACTTTTTGTTTCAAGATGCCAAGATCCTGAGATGGAGTAGACTTCAGGGCATGTGAGAGCCCTTGAATTCCCTAAATCAGCAGAAATATTTATTGCTTTGAGTCAAGTCTAACCACGTCATCACCAGGGACTTTGCATAATCACTACACTGAGATTTTACATCCAGACCAAAAGATATCCCACCAAACTTATCTCAGATATTCTACTTATCAGGGGTTGGTGCAGGTTTTCTACTTCCTCCCCTCTGTCTCATGTTAGAACAATGGAATGAAAGAACATGTGATTAGGAAAAAAACTGTGAGCAGTGCTTCAAGTTCTGAATCTGAATGCCCAAATTTTGCACAATGCACTTTTCTTCCACACTGGAATTATATTCTGAGGGGGGGAAATGATCAGATCTGAGTCTTTTGGCCTCGTTTGGCTTTGGGTTAATCCCACAGAGAGAAAGGAGGAACAAGCCCAGTGTAGGTGCCATGCTCCAAAAAGCAGGATTAACAGGAGAGAGAGGAGATGTTGTAAAAAGCAGGATGGGCAGGAGAGAGAGGAGATGTTTCAAAAAGCAGGATGGGCAAGAGAGAGAAATGTTGTAAAAAGCAGGATGGGCAGGAGAGAGAGGAGATGTTCCAAAAAGCAGGATGGACAGGAGAGAGAGGAGATGTTCTAAAAAGCAGGGTGGGCAGGAGAGAGAGGAGGAGAGGGGCTGCAGATTCAGGGGTGGAACCTGCTTCAAACAAGAATAAAACCTTTCAGCATCAACCCAACATTGCTGCCTCTGCCCTCCAGCTGCTGCTGCACCAGAGCCTGTTGTGGGCACTGTTGTGGGCACGTGCTATCCTTGTCTGCCCAAAAATAAGGAACAGCATCACAAAGCCTTGAGATAAAACTCAGATGGGGCCGCAGGAATGAAACAACTTCTGACAGGATCAGAAATGGATCCCTGGTGTGACACAGACACTGGTGTGGCCCAGGTGGACAGAGCAGATCCCTCCCTCCCATCTCATCCTCTACCTTGTTGTTTCCACACCTGAAAAAAAAAAAAAAAATGAGCACACAGCTCCCTCAGACCTTAGCTGCACAGCTCAGTGATAACTGAGACTCATTTTTAGGCAATTTGCATGGATGGGAACAATTACAGCCAAGGCACATCAACAGAGAATCAAGCCCTGCATCTAATGTTGGTAATGCTCTTAATAATAACAACCCCCCTTTCCTGGAAGAGAACATTAAACCTGTTCAAAATACAGTATTTTTTTCCAAATGATAGTATTTCTCCCCTCCTACACCCCATCTACCTTAATCATCTGACTCCCACATAGCTGGCTCGACTTCAATGACAGTCTCCTCTACTTGTTTAAAAGTCATGTTATTTCCACTGCCATCAAAAAGGCAGGATTTTCAAGTGAAGTTATTAAAGTTTCCAATACAAGGAACAGTACGTGGGTGCTGCTGAAGTCGACTCTCAGGAATGAAAAAGAGATTCCTTCACTTCTACCAGAGGATTGAACCTCCCTTCTCTCTCTGGGGCCAGGAGACACCTGAATTCATGGAGATGTTTTGTCTGTCTGCAAAGCAGCTCAAAAGTTTTGTCTGTTCCCACTGATCCAAACCTGTTCTCACTGAGCCCACTGATCCAAACCTGAATTTCCATCAGAAAAAACAAAAAACAAAAACAAAACAAACAAACAAACAAAAAAAAAAAAAAAAACCAACAACAACAAAACAAAAAAAAACTAGGGACCAGTCCTTCCTGGTGCTGGATGAATAGAAAAATACTTGGGTATTAATGTGTTCAAAGTCTTCTAGCCAAAATACTGAAGGCAATGTATGAGCCAAACTTCCCCCTGGAGGCTCCCCAAGGCCATCCCATCTCCTCACCTGCCATCCAGAGCCCTGATTTATTACAGCCAGGAGTAATTAGGTCTAATCCACTGCCTGATTCCCACCCAGCTGCTAAGCTCCTCATATTGGACACAGAGGAAGGAAATTTTAATACTTTAATTGGAAAGAATCCCTTCAGTGCTGACCTACAGTTGTTCACCTCCAGCTCTGTGTCTGTGCTGACACATCGTGGGCTTTAATCAACTTTACTGGGTTTCAACAAGTTTTTGCAGCAGCCCCCAGTGCAAGCACAGGCTTTGTCAAGGGGCAGTGGTTTATTCATTTTGTGCCACTGATCTGAACGGAGAGATGAGGAATTAATGTCAAAGCAATTCAGTGTTTTGGGAGAGTTATAGCTCCTTTTCCACACAGCTTTCTCAGCAGCTGTCAGTTCACTGCAGGGCTTCATTTGCTGAACCCACCTCCCTGAATTTTCACCTCGTTAGCTGCTCTTTCACAAGTCCTGTTCAGTCCCTCTGAATTCAGCAGGATCAGGAGGTGGAGGGATGTTCCAGCTGCTACAGCAGGAAAGGTTTATAAAAACTGCATTATGCAGCACCTACACTTGTAATGAATTAAATCCTCCAGGTTCATTCACTCACTGTTTCAAAACCTGTCAGAGCCCCTTAATCAAATTACAGCCTTCACTCAGCTCAGGATTACACCTGATGGTGTGTCAGTCTGACATTCTGTCATCCTTTGATGAGGAAAGAGAACAGAATAGACAAAAAGGAAAAGGAAAGAAAGGGGGTTTTTATATCAGAAGTGGTCCATCCTTTCCCTTCATCAGCAGAACTGTATGCTAGTTATGATGGCAATTGGGTTTTTATTTACTTTCATCCATTATATTTTGTCTTTGTTAAAAAGACAAGGTCAAAAATATCCAGCACTTCTGATGGCAACTACTGAGTTTTGGTTGTCATAGGAGTTTGTTCCTCAGTCTCTCCTCTGTACAAACAGAAAAGTTCTGTTTTGAGCACTTTTCCCCAAGATGGAAACAATCCACAGTTATTTGGGTCTCACAGAATGATCACCTTGAAAAAAAGCACAGGTTTTAATTCTCTCTAGAGATGAAATGGCAGGTGAAGTGTTTGGCATTCAGCATGGATTGGACCCATGGATTTATGGCCTGTGT
Source organism: Certhia americana (assembly GCA_018697195.1). Lineage (NCBI taxonomy): Eukaryota > Metazoa > Chordata > Aves > Passeriformes > Certhiidae > Certhia > Certhia americana. The sequence goes on from JAGMWU010000044.1 coordinate 153,677, forward strand.
TACCTTCCCTGGGTAGGAGATGAAGAAGGGCCCAAAGTCTGTTGATTCACCTGAAATGAAGGGGAACCACCTTGAGACCTGCCCAAAGTCTTTAACTCTGGACTAATTCCAATGAAATTCTTCCCTCAGTAGAAAACCAGCAACAATAACCTTAAGCTCTTGTGTGGAAAACATCCAGTGTGACTCTGGAGAGCAGATTGCCTGTCTGGAATGTGGATGGTGGCAGAACTCAGCTGCAGGAAGTTTGACCCATTGCTGTGTGTAACAGTGCCCAACCTGATTGTCTATTCACTGCTGGTCCAGATTTAGCTGCTGTGGTCAGGTTGGTTTGTATCCTCGTGGGAAGGGTGAGCCAAAGAGAGAGCAGCATTTGGGCTCCCACAACTCCTCTTTCAGTGTCTCTTCCTGGCTTGGAATATGACTTAGAGCAGCAGATTAAAATTAAAACTAAAATTAAAATTAAAATTGCCCAGATGAAGTTGTCACAGTCAATGTGTCAGTGCCTGCTGGGTCAGCCTCCTCCCCCTCACACCCAGAGCAGCTGGTGCCCTGCCCAGCACCTACCACAGCCACATGCTGACACCAAAAAAAGAGAGGGAATTGTCTGTTTAGTCAGCACAGCTGAGGGAATTAGCAGCAAGGAATTTATCCCTCACTGTTTTTCACGCCTCCTTCTGAGCATTCAGTCCAAAGCAGCAGGGACCTACTTTGGGTGGAGGACTGGTGGTGATGCCAAACTTGGACTCTTTCAGTTCTCTTCCAGCCCTGGGAATACTTGTTCCATCAGTAGCTTGTAAAATCATTTTTGCCCTCAGCCTACAGCCCCAAAGCAGCAGCCACTCAGAATCAGAGAAGGTGGTGACACCTCTCACCCCACTCCTTCTCCAGAAGGATTTGCTCCAAACTCTGGGCTTTTGCATGATCCCTTCTGGCTGATCCATATTTCCTGGGACAGGGGGAGAGCTCCAGGAGCAGGAACAGAATTCTTTAATGCTGCTGTGCCCCTGTGAAGCAGCACAATGCAGCATTAGCACAGGGAAGGATCTGGTCCATTAACTTTGGAAATGAGCTTATCAAGGGAGATGGCAGTGCTGGTGGGAAAACAAGACATTCAAAGCTCCTTGCAAATCCAAACTCTCCTCCTCTAAAGCATCACACCTCATCAGCTGTGCTTGTAGCTCTCTCTCCTACAGATGACAGGGTAAAAAAAGGCTGCAAAGTGGATTTTCTCCTGCGGTTGTCATCTTAATCTCCATCTTTCTCCTGTTAGCAACAAGCTCCAGCATTATCCCAGAGTTTTGCAGTGTCAGGGCTCAGTGACTGTGCTCCCTCTTTGGAGAGAATTGTTCACAGCAATTTAGTTCAAGGTACCACACAACAGCAGCAGGGCAGGCTGGTTGGGCTTGAACATGCACAGCATATAGTGGAAAGTTGTGGGATCACCACATTACTCATGAGGTGAATTAAACCTTCTAGAGGTGAATAACACCAGCCATGGCATCCTCATCTCGGGGTTATTCCCTTTGAAAGGTTCTTTTTGTTGTCACTTTGAAACATTTGCATTCAGAAACATCCATGTGATTAAACAGCCACACGAAAAACTGGAGAAATTCCCCAAAGATCCCAAATGGGATCCTGAAGAGTGATTCCATTCCTGTAGAGAGCTTTCCTACCTGCTCTCATCCAGAGTTAACCCACTCCCTTCTGAAAGCCAAGTAGTGCTGCAAGAAGATATTTCGGGCTTTTGTGAAGCTTGGCTTGGGTTGGTAACTTTGGACCCTTGGGCTGGACGATGGAATCACTGGGAGGCCCAAAAAAGGAGAGACCACGAGCAGCCTGCTCCCAAGGGAATCCCAGTTCAGAGTGTAGGGGAACATAGCTCCGAGCCCAAGGATGGGTTGGGTTGGAAAAGGCCTCAAAGCCCATCCAGTGCCACCCTTTCCATGGACAGGGACCCCTCCCACTGTCCCCAGCTGCTCCAGCCCCAATGTCCAACCTGGCCTGGGACACTGCCAGGGATCCAGGGGCAGCCACAGCTGCTCTGGGCACCCTGTGCCAGGGCCTGACCACCCTCCCAGGGAACAATTCCTGCCCAAAATCCCACCCAGCCCTGCTCTCTGGCACTGGGAAGCCATTCCCTGTGTCCTGTCACTCCATCCCTTGGGAATTGTCTCTCTCCAGCTTTCCTGGGGCTCCTTCAGGCCCTGCAAGGCCACCCTGAGCTCAGCCCAAAGCTTCTCCTGTGCAGCTGAACAATGCCAGCTGTGCCAGCCTTTCCTGCCAGCAGAGCTGCTCCATCCTCTGCTCATCCTGCTGCCTCCTCTGGGCTGGCTCAAACAATTTCTCATTATCAGTCAGGATAGTGAACTGTGCATTAATCACCTCCTCTTTCAGTGACTGACACAAACACAAACACCCCTATGGACACACAAACAACCTGTCCACATTCCCAAGAGAATTTATTAAGTGAAAGCCTTCAAACCTGACTGAATTTTGAGGAATGCTCCCTGAAATGCTGGCCTTGAATTCTGTGTCCATTCTTGGGAGCAGCACCTGATTAGCTGGGCTTTTATCCCTGTGCTGCCATCTGAGAGAATCACAGGGGTTATATTAACATTCTTGGAGAGACCAGAGCAAACCCTTTGCTCTGTGATTAATAATGTGTTAAACCACAGTTCCAAATTATTTCAGCTTTTCAATGGTTATGGGAACATTCACAAGACTGATGACTGGGCCTTACACTGCCAAGAGGCTGAAAGAGCTGTCATTTATTACAGGGATTTCTTGTAGCCAAATTGTGTAACACTGCCCTGCTAAACTGCAGAAAAAAGAATTATGAGCTTTGCCACAGCATCTTCCCAAATTAGAAATCGAGTGAAGCTTTCAGCACTACAAATGTTTTTGTGAGTGGGGAGAGGGAGGAAGTGAGGAAATGCCATTAGACTTCACCAAAAATACAAAACCCCAAACATTTCTGCACTGTGGTGGTACAACAGAGATTCACCCACTGGGTTGGCTGGTTTAATCCTGTCACACCACACTATTTTGTGGTGATTTTTTGTTCAGTTTCACCATGTGCTTATAATTGTGGAATCCCAGAATGGTTTAGCTTGGAAGGGACAGTAAAAATCATTTTGTTCCATGAGCAGGGACACCTTCCACTGTCCCAGGTTGTTCAGAGCTCCATCCAACCTGGCCTTGGACACTCCCAGATGGGATGGGGCATCCACAGAACCCAACCTATTCATGATTTCCCAATTATTTTATTGTAACAACTTCTTAACCCTCCTGGTGCCTCTCTGAAGTCTGTTCATCATTTTCTTCCTGCTGCCAGTTAAATTGTCTTCTCCTCCCTTCTTATGAGACAAGAAATTTTCCTTTGATGATAATCAACAGATCTCATTAAGCATTTGAAGGGACTGAGGATTTCCAAGGCTCCCACATCAAGTATTTGCTAATTTTGGGCAGGGGGGAAGCACGGAGTGGCTGCCCTCGGTGTCCCCGTGTGCGTGCACATGCCACAACCTCGTGTCACCCCAGCTCCCCCAGGCAAAGGCCACATTATTTTGGGAACAGGAAATTTTCAATCAGGATTAAAAGAAGGAGAGAGCTCCACTGCACAGAGAACAGGAAAAGGCTGAGGAAGCACAATTGATGCTCCAGGAGAACACTTTGGTATTCCGAGACTGTTTCATCTCATCCTCCTTCTGTTCCCCAAACAACCCATCCACTTCTGCCACCCATACCCTGCTCTGCTTAAAGCAGAGGAGAGAAAAGGTCTTGGGAAAGATGCTGAACCCAGTACTGAGCCAAAACTTGTGCTGAAATCGCAGGACCTGAAAAAAAAAAAATGTTCTTCCAAAACTTTAGTTCTCCATGAAGTCCAAATCAGTGCTCCAGGCCAGAAAATCCTCCTGGTTCCACCAAAGGCCAACAAAAATCCAGCAGGCCCCACCTGGCCATCAGGAGATTCAAATCCTCACCACAGCCTTTCTTTGCTGCACACTTTCCATGAGGCATCAGGGCAAGTTCTCTTCCTCAACTTCCCCACTGGGAAAGAAAAATAATAATAAATCCCTGCCTCAGAGGCCTCCAGATGAAAGGTCATGGGAAATAAAAGCCAAATATTGATGATCCTGTTCTTTCTGAGCTTCAATAACTCATTCCCTGCTGGGCTGTTGGATCCTCATACAGACTTACAGGCAAAATACTTTTGTGCTTGTATTGTTGTATTTCCATTGACCTACACTTTCAGCAGAATTGGAATAAAATGTAATTGGAAAATGGATAGGAAACACAAGAAGCAAATGATCTGGGTTGTACTGAGTTGCAGTTAATGCTCTGTGGAAGGAGGGCCCAACAATCTGCCAGCTCTGCCTTTGCTTCCTAAAGCCATGTGGAATGTCAGGATTTAGGTTGGGATGAGGTTGTTATATTTCCAATTAATTTCCAGTACTCCCATTCCTACTGGGAGTAAGCAATTGCTGGTTTGTCTCCCTTTTCCCTTTAGAAACATGTGATTAAGGTGGAAAATCATCCTTTCATCCTTTGAGACACCTCTGAGAAGCTGATCTCAGCTCAGCCAGGCAGGAGTTCAGCCTCGGTGGGTGATTGATCACTTCCTCACCTCAGGGCTCAGATGTTCAGCTGTGCTTTGAGGAGAAGCCAAGGTGGCCCTATGGATCTGTCACCTGTCCCAGCAGCACCTCCCAATTCTTGTTAAAGGGCCTTGTGTACAATATTTGCATATTTAGTCTCTGTGGTTAAAATAAACCCCTCTTCTTGGAGGATAAAGTGAAGGTAGTGCCTGGGTGTTTGATTTGGCAGCCAGGGAAAAATTTATTGTGGTGGGAGGAGAGAAGGGCTCAGAGTTGGATGGATTCAGCATTATCCAGGTATCTTCTTGGCCATCTCTCAGTCTCACATCCCTTTTAGCAGCCTGCCTTGTGTCCCACCTGTCTCATGAGCCCTCCCAGGTGTTGTGATTGAAACTGCAAGAAGTACCAGAGGGAACAAACCCATCCCTGAGCTCCCCCAGGACCCAAACCTGATCCACTGTAAGCATGAAGGGGAAAATCATGGAATCCCAGAATGGTTTGGGTTGGAGGAACCTTAAAACTCATCCAGTGCCACCCCTGCCATGGCAGGGACACCTCCCACTGTCCCAGGCTGCTCCAGCCCCAATGTCCAACCTGGCCTGGGACACTGCCAGGGATCCAGGGACACCCACAGCTGCTCTGGGCACCCTGTGCCAGCCCCTGACCACCCTCACAGGGAAGGATTTTTCCCTGATATCCCATCTAACCCTACTTTCTGTCAGTTTGAAGCCATTCCCCTCATCCTGTCTAAGGACTTGGGAAGTTTTCAGAGAGACCAGGTGTCGTGGTTTGAACACCAGGTGTGTGCTGAGGAAGGCAGGAGCCTCCCTTGGAATGGAGAATGCAAACCCCCTCCCTAACAATTATTATAATTTTGAAATTCAGGGGCTCTCAGGCAAAGCTATGGGGATAGGAATAACAGCTCTTTAGTAGGGGAACTAAAATAAAAATGCAGTGATACAAAAACCCATCCCAGTGTCAGAGTCAGGCTGCCAGCTGTCCCCTGTGGGTCAGGGGTTGGTGGCAGTGCCATGCCATGGTGGCTGCAGCCCTCCTGCAGTGGCAGATGTGGCTCTGGTGGAGCAGGGATCCTGGAGAAAGGGGCAGTTTCCCTGGGAAGGTGCAGTGGGCAGAGCTGGGCCTGCTGTTCCTCTGGGAATGCAGTGCAAAGGCTGCTTGGTGTGCCAAAGCTGGGATTGGATCCAGGCAGGAATGCTTGGCTCCTGCCCTGGCTGCAGCATTTCCCACTGGGCTGATGGAATTCTCTCAGGGACACTCAGTGGCCCCTGAGCAGAAGATCTGTGCCTGCAGGGAGGCTGGGTTGTGAGGAGATCAGAAAACTGCCCCAGCTGCTTTGTGACACTTGGCCATGGACAGAAGATTCCCCCAGCCCCAGCCCAGTTTCAGCAGCTGGGACAGAATCCCCAGGTTTGGTGACATTTTGCATTGATACCCATGACAAATTTTATTTCTCTTTCCCACCCTGGAGGTTAAACACTCCTTAGGAACCCAGCAGGAGCCAGGGAATGCTGCCCCATGAGCTGACATCTCTTAGGTTTCTTGGGTCTTAGTAAGGATCCCATGGAGATGTAAAACTGTGGAGATCTGAGTCAGGAGCAGTGAAATCCCCCTGGAAGATGCTGCTGGTTTGAGCTGCTGCTGACTGGGGCTAGAATCAGGAAATTAAAAAATTTCTCATTAAATACTACATGAAACATTAGAGACAGATGGTTTTAGCCAGAAATGACCAGGTTTTATTTTCTTTTGCTGTTTACCTCTGAGCTGGGAGCTTTGATTTTGGTGAGGCAGGACAGCTGGGAGTGAGGGATGTCCAGTTTTTAGTCAAATGTTCCTTGTACAATGTCTGGACCAAGGAAGGGTTCCAAACCAGCAGTGCAATTAAAGCTGCAGGAGAGAGGCTGTGCCATTGCGTTTGTCATGCAGGAGAATATGGGCTGCAGCTGCTGTCATCACTGCCTCAAATCCATGTGGGAATCAGAAGGAAATCAGGGACAGCCCCACCCTGTAGCTCAGAGAGAGTTCAGCAAGGTACACCCTTCAGATAATCCCCTCCTGCCACACGACATCTGCTGAGCCCTCACAGACATTCCAAAAGCAACTTCTGCAATTATCCCTCGACAATATTTTCCAGGCATTGCTGCCTTTTTTTTTTTTTTTTTGGTTTGGTTGGTTTGTTTTTTTTTTTTCCCTCAGACACGCTCTCACTTCCAAGGCATCTCTGCTGGGAGAAGAGTGCCACCTCATGACTGATGCTGAGGATGGAGCCAGCCCCAGCAGGGAAGCTGGAATTGTGCAGCACAGGGACAGCTCCTGCCCTGGGCTCCCAGCAGGTTTTCCCCTGAGACCGCCACCCTCCCTCCAAAACTCGAGTCTGTGTGCTTTGCTGAACACAAAACCCAGGGCTGAACACGAATTAATTCATTACTCAGGAGAGCTGACATTATGGAGGCTTTTATACAAAGTTTTTCCTGCTTTGAAAGCCCCCTCATTTAATTCCAGACTCTTTCCCATCATCTTAAGCACCTCTCCTCTGGGAATTCTGCAATTTGGATGTAGCACCCTCACTTTGCTGCCCTTTCCCCACACACTCTTCTCAAGTTCTTTATTTTTTTCCTTACTAAAACCAACAATTTTTTCCTCCAATTTTTCATCTGAGATAATTATTGTTAAACTAAGGAGAACTAAAACGTCTTAGTGACTCTTTGTTGCTTCCACAAGTGAGGTGCAGGTGTCAAAAATCTTAGAACTTCTCTGCTCCATCACCAGTTTGGACTGTTTGAGGAAAATCTGACACTTTTTATCATGGATTGATTTGTCTGTGCTCCACCAGAAACAATTAGTTTAAATATTATTAGTTTAAATATGGAGAAATAGAAAAAAATAGCTTTTTGCTGTTTTTTGGTCCCCTCTCCCCCTATTTTAAATGAATTCAGGCATTGAGGAAAGTGCCAGACTGTAAAGCCCAGAGCTTGGAGTGTGTTGTTCCTATTTTTTCCAAGAATAGAAATATCAGGAGAGTAGAACTGAAGCTTTCCTAAAATCTCAACCCTGTTCCTGTTCTTCTTCTTTACTGGACCCATTGCTAAATGTGGGCAGTAATTAAAGATCCCAATCAGCTTCTTCCACACCACCTCCAATAAAACCAAAGTCGACTCAAACCAAGTGAATATTAATTTTTCCAAAATGGCCATTGATCTACCAGCAGGTGTATTAATAGCTCCTACTATTAGACAGGATGCCAAGCAGATAAATATAGATACAAAATTTGACATAACTCAAGTATTAAATAGCGTTTCAGAATAGAAAGATTTTGCATCTCATTCCCCCAGGCAGCCACTTTCTGCTCCCTCCTGCATCTCAAAAATATGCTGCTCAAGTTGTCAGATAGCCAAATATTATTAACCTGAAAGCATCAACTTAATAAGTCTCATCCCATGAACAGAAAAAAAAAAAAAACAACTCAGAATAAAAATCAAAACCCACTTGCTGCTCAGTGGGAGGATTTTACAGCGCAGATGATTTTCTGTGCAGAACTGCAAGAAGGCCTGCAAAAGTTCATCAAAAATCAGAGCTGCAGGGAGCCTGGCATTGGCTGAGTCTTTTGTTATGATCAAGATATCAATAAACCCTCGTTTAAATTTTAATTAAAGACCTTCGTTGTGTCAGATGAACTTGGAGCTTTACGTGTTTAACGGTTTCCCTTAAAGAGATTTTTTTATAGAGGGCTTGATCAATCACATTAAATAATGACATGAACAAATGTTTGGTTGCTTAAATCCTCTCCCACTAAGAAAATTAAGGGGGATAAGATCTCTACTACCCAAACCCATCACTTAAAATAGTAACAAAACCAGCCCAGATATTCCTCCTCCCCCTCCCAGAGCTTGGGATTTAGAGCTTTCCTCTGCAAACCATGGAGCTCCTCTCCCCCAGTCCTCTTGCTACTCTTTCAGGTGAAACAGAAGTCAAAAATACCATCTCTGAACACGGGATATCTTTAGAAAAGCTGATTTCTTCAAGTTTTCTCCTCTAAAATCAAGCACCACCCACCCACGTGTGGCTTGTCCCAGCCCACCTGAAAGGAAGCAGCGTTACGAAACCACCCGTGTGACCCCACTGAACTGGGCTGGTTCTTCCCAAAAATTCCAGTGATTTTGGAACTTTTGCTTCTGCTGCATTTCCAAACATCACTTCTCACCAGCATCTGCCTGGCAGGAACAAGTGCTTTACCCTGAGCTCTCCTTCATCTCCCCCTCTGCTCTCACAGCCACCAGGCTTCAGCCACAAACCTCAAAACAACCCCCAGAATATTTGGTGGGTGATTCACAGATTTTGCTGTCAAAAAGCTCCTGATCTTGCCTTATTTCCTGGGTTTTGCAGCATGCCAAGCTGCGTGTTCACACTGTTTTGTCTTTAATCTTGGCGTCGCAAACCTTTCCACAGGAAAATATGACATTTTTAGAAAAAGCTCCAAGTCAGGAAAGTTCAGCACGGAGCAAACCTTGGATGTTCAGCATTTTAAGGAGAGGAACAAAAGCCATCCAAACAAACAGACAGGGATTTGGTGTGGAAGAAGTGGTGGAATAGATCACACTTCCATTTTCATGAAAAATGTTTATCCCTCAGCCGTGACAGCACAAGTGTGCAGCAGGCAGAGTGTCACAGAAAATGTTTCTTTCACAGCAAACACCGGTCCAAGGAAAGGGGCTCTTCTCCCCGCCCTCCCTTGGCATCAATTCCCATGATCGGGAATTCAGCAGTGCCTAGACCTTCCTTGTTTTGGTGTCAGTCCCATTGCACTGGGTGCTGAGTGCCTGTTACCCAGGAGAGGTGTGGATGTTGAGGGTTGTGTTCATTTTTCCACAAAAGGTTGACTCTCTGTGCACACTCCCTGAAGGATGTCATCTTGGAAGGGTTCCTGCACAGAAAATGTTCTGTCCTTTTTCTAGGCCAAATGCATTTCAGAGGATCTCAGAATGGGGTGGGTTGGAAAGGACCCCAAAGCTCATCCAGTGCCACCCTGCCATGGGAGGGACCCCTCCCACTGTCCCAGGATGCTCCAGCCCCAATGGCCTGGGACACTACCAGGGATACAGGGGCAGCCACAGCTGCTCTGGGCACCCTGTGCCAGCCCCTGACCTCACAGGGAACAATTCCTGCCTCAAATCCCACCCAGCCCTGCCCTCTGGCACTGGGAAGCCATTCCCTGTGTCCTGTCACTCCATCCCTTGGGAATTGTCTCTCTCCACCTTTCCTGGGGCTCCTTCAGGCCCTGCAAGGCCACCCTGAGCTCAGCCCAAAGCTTCTCCTGCCCAGCTGAACAATGCCAGCTGTGCCAGCCTTTCCTGCCAGCAGAGCTGCTCCATCCTCTGCTCATCCTGCTGCCTCCTCTGGGCTCTCTGCAGCAGCTCCAGCTCCTCCCTGTGCTGGGACCAGGGCTGGGGCAGCTCTGCAGGTGGGGGCTCACCTGAGGGGGCTCAGGGGATCAATCCCAATCCCTTTCCTGCTTCCCACCTGCTTTGGATGCAACTCAGGAAACTGTTGCCTTTCTGGGATGCAAATACACATTTCTGGGTTGGGCATTTTCTATTCTTCACTTCCTATTTGTGTTTAACATGTGCCCAGTTCCCATCTTCTGCCTCCCCAGCAAGGAGTGGAGAGAGAAGAACCTGCTTCTGATCCAACCAGGATCCTCTCAGCTCTATTCAGATCCACCCAGGTTCCTCTCAGCCCCCATCCACATCCAACCAGGATCCTCTCAATCCCACCCACATCCAACCAGGATCCTCTCAGATCCATCCACATCCAACCAGGATCCTCTCAGCCCCATCCACATCCAACCAGGATCCTCTCAATCCCACCCACATCCACCCAGGATCCTCTCAGCCCCTCACTCTGGTGGCTCAGCTCCCACTGCTCAGTGAAAAACCCCACAGGACCCTTCTCCAGGGAGGCAGCAGCTGGAATCAGAGCCTCGCTGTTCCTGGATGATTGTCAGGGAATTGTGGAACAGGATGCCTGTGAACCATGGCAGGGGAGAACATCCCATCTGCAGCATTTGGGAGAAAGCCCTTGGGTTAGTAGCAGTGTGTTTTTAAAAGGTCAGGACATCTCTTCTCCTTACTCAGGGCTTCGGAAAATGGAGCTGCAGCTTCTTTTAACCAAAATTCCCATTAATCTCCCCATGGTGGGCACCCAGTAGGAAAAATAAAGCTCTTGTGTGGTGCTGGTCCAATGTCTGGGGAAGTTCTGGGTCCACAAATGTATCCCAAGTGCCAAACACAGAGCAGGGCACAAAATCCTGGCATTCCATGTTCCAGCTTCTCTGAACTGAGCTCCTCCCCGTTCCGAAGGACTCCCAGTGCCAGTTCTGGAGCCAGCTTCTCTCCCTGGTCAGACATTATTGGAATTAATAAATTTTTCAGATTTAGGAACAGAAAAATGTAATCATCACCCATTGGAAAAAGATCAGCAGAAAAACAACATCAAAATTCAGACACATCCGGATTTGCTGGGCACAGCCTGAATATGAGGCTAAATGGAGGTTAAATATTGGCTAAATTGTAAATTTATGGTAAAATTGCTAATTTTTGGGGTAAAATTACCATCTCTTTACAAGCAGTTTATTGAGAATATGTTGGTACAGTTTGCTAAAAGTGGCAGCACATTTGAGGCTGGATCAAACAAACTCTCCTGCCTCAGCAGGTACCACTTGTCAGAAAGCAAGAAATTAGACACAAATTACCCAGTATTTAATTCCTGATAGAAGAAACAGTAACCAAGCAAATCAAACATTTCTAATTCTGCATTTTTCCACTGGAAAATATCATCTCTGGCATTGAATTCTCCTGCTGGGGGGAAAAATGAATTTTAACAGTTTATAAAAGATTAAAGCATGCCCATTTTTTTCTTATTTAGGTGTCTTATTTAGGTTTTCTTATTTAGGTGTAAATATATCACATTTGAAAAAGTCAGAATGAAACCTGAATGCTTTGACTGATTCAAGTTAGACTTCGTTTAGAATTAAACTAATAACAACTCCATTTTTTTTTCATACTTGTCATTTGTTTTTAGCAAGAAATAGAATTGGGAGTGCCAGAAAGTTCAACTGACTTGAAATTATGGCTTCAATTTCCTTTGCATATTCATCTGTGTGCAAATGGGAGCTGATAATCTGTGTGTTCTCCTGCAGAGCTGTGATTTTCTTACGGGGTGGGGTGGTCAGAGCAGCTGCTCCAGCCCACTCACTCCATGGCAATTTGGATTTTCTGGATGGAGCTGGTCCCTGCTCGCTCCCTCAGCTACCACAGAGACCCCTGAGCAGCATTCACAGATGGTGTCAGCAAATAAAATCTCAAAATACAGTGATCTGCTCCTCAGGCTGATTGAGCAAGAAAGGTGAAAACAGAAATATCAAATTACACCAATGGTTTGCAGGAAAAAGAAAACCACACCAGTTTTAAACATCGTAAAAGGAAAAAGAAAACAAACAAAACCCAGCAAAAGTTAACTCCTTATATTCTGATAAGAATAAAAAAAAAAATCTGTCCTCACTCTCTTCTTCTCCCACTCAACTCACACCCCCACAGCACGAGGGTTTCACACCACACATGCTGAACAATGATATTTAAAATATTTAAGAGGATCCCAGTCACCTGTGCAGTTTTGACTTCTCTCAGGAGGTTTTGACATTTCTCACAGTGAGAGAAACATCCAATTTCCAGGTGTGCTCTGAGCCAAGTTATCAGAACCCCCAGGGATTCCTCTTTGCTAGCTCTGAATGAGAGATTATATATATAAAAATATATAAATTTATGGGGTTTTTACTCAAATAAACTGAAACTACCAGTGCTTTATTGTCTATTATTAGCTCTACGTAAATTCTATGATTTTATGCTTCCAGCTCTAAAACACTGCAGTGAATTCAGGGTCCAACATGACTTTTTGCTTCCTTCTTTTTAGCTTGATTAAAAAGGACCAATTAACTCCCATGGAATGTTTCTGACACCGACTTGGTGGCACTCTGGAAATTTTATTCCAAATCTCTGTACATTTCTTTTTTTTTTTTTTTTTTTTTTTTTTTTTTTTTATTATTTTTTTTACACCGGGGGGGTTTTTTTAGAAAAATTTTCACAAAAAAAAAAAAAAAAAAAAAAATTCTAGAGGAGGAAGAGAAGCTCCTGCCAGCACATCTCCTGCTTTTCCATCTCAGCGTGGTGCTGGTGGCACAGCAGTGGAACAGAGCCAGCAAAGCTGGGGAATTTGCCAAAACCCACACAGTGTCTGCAGGAGAAGGGAGGGATCAAGCAGGGGGTCCTGACTCCGAGCCTCTGGCTGGTTTCTAAGAGCCCACACTGCTTTCTTCTTCCCCTGAACACCCCAAAATAGCGAAGGGACAAATCCTTCACCAAATATATCAGGGGTGCAAAAGGTCACTGGGGCAGAGAGCATGGCTCTGCCTCACTGGAGAGAATCCTGGAAATCCACTTGGGTGTCCTGGAGCAGTGAACAAGGTGCACATTCACTCAGCTCCCCCAGTATTGGTGTCATTGCAGAGGGACTGACCAGGGTGAGGTTTTTGGCATTTTCATTCCTCTCTTTTGCTGGAGTTCTCTGTGGGAAATTTTGCTCTCACAAGAAGTCTTGGAAGGGAGTCCAGAGGAGGCAGCAGGATGAGCAGAGGATGGAGCAGCTCTGCTGGCAGGAAAGGCTGGCACAGCTGGCATTGTTCAGCTGCACAGGAGAAGCTTTGGGCTGAGCTCAGGGTGGCCTTGCAGGGCCTGAAGGAGCCCCAGGAAAGCTGGAGAGAGACAATTCCCAAGGGATGCAGGGACAGGACTCAGGGAATGGCTTCAAAGTAGGATTTGATGGGAGATTGGGCAGGAATTGTTCCCAGTGAGGGTGGGCAGGGGCTGGCACAGGGTGCCCAGAGCAGCTGTGGCTGCCCCTGGATCCCTGGCAGTGTCCCAGGCCAGGTTGGACACTGGGACTTGGAGCAGGCTGTTCTAAGAGAAGACTCCCCACCCATGGCAAGGGTTGGAATTGGAAGATCTTGGCTGTCCCAACCCAAACTAGTCTGGGATTCTCTGATCACAGAATTCTCCCATCTTCTCCCCCTTGCCCCAGACAAGGTGCAAAGCTCAGCTCTAAAGTCACAGGTCAGTGGCTCTGCTGCTTCCTGATTGCCACAGCTCCATCATGAGCACACAGAGGATTCAGGAATTCATCTCCAGGGGTTGAGAACTTCCTCCACCTTTAGTTTTGGTCTCAAAAGGTTCTCATGATCCAAATGAACCTTTTGTACAAAGTAGGTCAAAACCTCTGCAGTGAGGTTTTGTAACACCTCAGCAAAGGCTGTTACAGATGCAGAGCGAGTGACAGGTATTCAACAGGAGCATCACTGGCAAGTGGATGCCTCAGCTCCCAAATGGAGATCCCAGACCAGATTTTGTCCTCCTGCAAATTTTGGAGCCCAAGTTTTGTCATCTGTTTTCACTCCACATGAGTGAAACCCCACTCAGCTCAGAAACGGGGGCACCCCTGTGCTCCACACACAGTTTGCTGCTGAGTCTTACTCCAGGCTGGACTGTGGAGCAGAATTCCCATGAAATGATTAAAAACAGCCGCTCTTGTGGGATATCCCAGGTAATTTCATGCAGCAGGAAGTCTGCCTGGTCCTGTCAGAAAGGTGCAGCTACTCGTGGGCCATAATTCTTGGCTCCTCCTTTCACTGAGAGCCCTTTTGTTATCCCAGAAATGGAATTTGAAAAGAAAAGGTGCTGTTGTAAAAAAGGCCTGTCTTGAGTAAAACAAAAGCTGAATGAGGCTGTCACTGTGTGTAAACTTCAGGGCTGGAAAATCACTGTATTTCAGCCCAAACATGGGTTTGATACCTTGGTTCTGAAGCAACTTTTTACGCCCGGTTTTTTTAGAGCATTTTATTTTTGATGGCTCCCATCCCAAAGGGAAACACTTCATGGGACAAGTGCCTGACACAACATTTTATTGTCTAAGCTGAAATATTCAATTAAGTGCTTCTTGTAGAAGGAAAGACCTTTTTTGGCCCCATTTAAAAGCAAAACTATAAAAAATTTTAATAATAATAAGACAAAAAAAAAAAAAATTCCAAGGTAGCTTGGCTGCCTAAAATTAAAAGTCTCCTTCACCCAATCTCCATAATTTAGTTTCACTGACTTGAAAAATCTTAACTTCCATTCTAGCACTGAAAGTGTTTCATCCAGCTGTGGAAAAGGAACGGGAATTAAATCATTGCAGAATGGGAGCCTAAATTAAAAATGGAGATCAGCATTTCAGAGGAGGGATTGCTTTTAATGAGCTGTAACTTTCACATAGTCCAATTAATCTTCTTGGTTTCTGCAGAAAATTATCCCTCCCCTTTCCCACCAGGCAGAACAGTTATTCCTAACCAAAGCAGCAGGATCTCTGAGTGCTTGCTATCCTTGTAATGAAAATTCCAAATTTCCCACTCACTTCCAAGTCGAATTTCAGCAGTAAAGGAATTAGGAACAGATGACTCTTTGGAATGGCAGCGTCCTCTGGGGAAACCAATCCAGGGGTCTTTGGTGAGATCAGAGAACTTTCAGACCATCGAGCCCGACCATCAACCATGCTCAACACTAAACATCATCCTCAGGTGCCACATCCACACAGATTTTGGATATTTCCAGGTGTGGTGATTGCAGCACCTCCCCGAGCAGCCCCTGCCAAGGCCTGAGCACCCTTGCCATGGGCAAATTGCTCCTGGCCTCCACCCTGAGCCTGCCCTGGCCCAGCCTGAGGCCGTTCCCTCTGCTCCTGTCCCTGTTCCTGGCAGCACAGCCCGACCCCCCCTCACTGCCCCTCCTGCCAGGGACTTGTGCAGAGCCACAAGGGCCCCCCTGAGCCTTCTTTGCTCCAGCCTCAGCCCCTTTCCCAGCTCCCTCAGCCCCTCCTGGGGATACAGACCCTTCCCAGCTCCATTCCAGCCCCTCCAGGGCTCTCCTGCAGGAGCCACAACTGGACACAGCCCTGCAGGGGCCTCTCAGTGCCAGCACAGAGGGACAATCCCTGCCCTGCTCCTGCTGGACACACAATCCCTCAGCCAGCCCAGGGCCCAGTGGCCTCTTGTCCCCCTGGGCACCCCTGGGCTCGTGTCCAGCCCCTGGCACCAGCACCCCCAGGGCCTTTTCCAGCTTTTCCAGCCCCTCTGCCCAGCCTGGGGCTCCACGGGCTTGTTGTGCACAGTGCCCTGTGAGCTGCCACATTCCCCTCCCTCCTCTCCATCCTTTGGAACTAGAAATTACCCGGGAAATGTCCCAAGAGGTGATTTTGTCACAGGGCTTGGTTTCTCTCACCCTTCCCACCTGTGAAAGAGCAGGAAAAGGGGAGGATCTTTGTGTTTCCACCTGCGCATTTGCTGGAGAATTGAAATGCAAACTTGTCCTGGAAGAACAAAGAGACAAATGAAGGTTTCAGTATTTGTGTGAGGCCTAAAGAAAGAGAACTGAGGCGGTGTTCCTGCCTGGCTGCAGCAGGGAGGTCCAGAACAGAAGCTTTCCCACATTTTTCTCTGGAAATCATCACCCCACAGGGTCCAAGGTGGTGCAGGAGGGTCAGGGAAGCACCAGAGCAATGTCCCAGTGTGGTGACAGCTGGTAAATGCCTTCCTAAAGGTGACATTCTAAGTGAGAAGTACAGAGAAACAGCAGGTTTTAGGCATCAGAAGGAAGAAATGAGACCTTGGCAGAGAAGTCTTTAAAGAATGAGGGCAGAATTACCTGGAACAGTAACCACAGCCCTGAAAAATATTTAGGACATTAAACTCATTCAACACTGGCATTTCTCATTCTATAAATAGCATTTCTACAGTCTGCCATTTGTGCTCTCTAGATTTTTTACTTTTAGTTGTTTATGATTGCCTTCTAAATATCTGATGTGGGCAGGCTTTTCCAGGGCTTGGGCAATTTTATTTACTAAATATTCCATATGTACTGTTCAGCTTGGTAGTACAAAGCTAATAATGTGCAGTAATCAAAGCTGGCATCATTTTTGACCTCTTAAATTCACTTCTCCTGATATTTTTGCCTTGGCAGTTGGGTTTCTCCCTTCCACTCCTGAGCACCGATATTTTATTGTGGTGCCTCCCTGAGCTGTGGGTCTGGGATGGAGCAGGTTCCAAGTCACAGGTCCCTGCCATTCCCAGGGATTTCATCACCCATAGGACACTCTAGAATGTGAACTGAGCTTGGATCAGCACCTCTCTTTGTGCCTCTGGACAAAGCAAAGCCTTTTTTTGCCCCGTAGGGTAAGGTTCAGCAGAGCTGTGAAGAGAAGGTAATGAAGAAATTAATCCAAATTATCCCAATTCCACACCAGACACTGTTCCATCATCCTCCAGGAGTTTTATTGATATTTATGTGTTGCCCACCAACCCAGCTCTCAGATCAGGGTAACTAAAAGGTGACTCCCACCTTTAGGGGAGCCAAGGCAACCCTTGGATCATGGGATCAGGGTGGGCTCCAGCTTTGGTGGGAAGCTTTGATGACAATTCCTGTTACCCTGGGCACGTGCTGAGCGTGGCAGCAGGTTTGTGCTCCACACCACCTGAGACCCAGCAGCAGGTGAGTTGGTGAAACACAGGTAGAAGAGCAGTGTCTAATAAAGAAATTATTATTAAAATCTTTGCTGACAAACCGAGCCCTTCTTATTCTGCACAGGAGGAAAGGGTTCATGCTGCCTAAAACTGCTTTCCGAAAAAAACACTAAAACTAAAACTCCACCTCCTGTGACATCAAACCTCATTCTTGTCCTGGCATGAGGCTTCTTGCAGACAGGAAAAAGAAAGAATTAAAGGCTTGGGGAAGCAGTGGGTCCTGATTATAGCACTTGTTCCTTCTCTGTTGTTGCAGGGATGACCTGCCAGGCTCGCAGCTCCTACATCACGAGTGAGATCCTCTGGGGCTATCGCTTCACCCCCGTCCTCACGCTGGAGGACGGCTTTTACGAGGTTGACTACAACAGTTTTCATGAAACCTACGAGACCAACACCCCCGTTTACAGTGCCAAAGAGCTGGCAGAGATGGCCAGCCGAGCAGAACTGCCCCTGACCTGGTCCGTTTCCAGCAAGCTGGACCAACATGCCGAGCTGGAAACGGAGGAGGAGGAAAAGAACCAAGAAGACCAAAACGAAAGAAACGGAGATGTGGCCAACTTGGAGAGTGAGTCCAAAGTGTAGAACCAGAGGAGGAGTAAAGGCCCCATGCCACCTCCTTTATCTCCTCCCTCTCTTCTCCTTGTTTCTTTCTGCGACACGCCTTTAATTTTTTTCTCTCCTTATTATTGGTAACTCACGGAGAATAAACGCTTCAGATGCGAAATCCCAGCTTCAGCCCAAGAGATTCCCAGACTAAGCAAAGGCGTGGGTTAAAGCTGCAGCACCCATCAGGAACAGTGCAATATCCCCCTGGCAGTAACTGATGGCACCTCTCCAGTGCAGACCTCCAGGTTCCTCCACATCAACAACACAAAAAACCAACGGGAATGTGTGCAAGGGGTTTAAAAGGCAAGACTAATTAATGTCCATCAAAGCAATGGGCCTTGGCTGAGGTTGTTATGTATTTCAGGACACTTTCACAGACTGGGTGGCAGTGGAATGGGCCTTGCAGCTTTAAGAGGAAGGTGAGCAGAGGGGCCTGCAATCCCACACGACCCTGTACATATGCCTTATGTAACTATTTCTCTCTACATTTAGTAATAAACGCCGCATGTACAAAAGTACTGTAGTAAAGAACTTCTAAATAATGTACACAGCTGTGTAATTAATGTAGGTTTAGAAACAGAGCTCTAGAAATATTGGGATGCAAAAACTAACTACCCGTCGAGCAGGCATTTCTCTTCAAATATTTGCAGTGTAAAATTGATTTTAATTTTAATTTTTTTTCCTCCTCCCCTCTCTCAGTCGTCTAGTGCATAACATTTTCTTTAGTGTACCAGACTGGCAGCTATTTAGAGTACCTCACTGTTGGCCAAACAGATTGTTTCACTCACTCTAAAAAGCCATAAGTCTGGGAGAGGGCAGGGTAGAGCATTGTACTCCTGACATACTGTGAAAATGTTTACAAATAAGGCAAAACCCTCCCTGGTTACTCTTTTTTGGGGGCAGTTCAACCGAAAAATTGAGGCTGTGGCAAACTCATGGCTAACCTGTACACTCTTCATTTAACAAGCATGTGTCACATGGAGGTGTTATCCTTAATGTGCAATATCCAGGGAATCTGCTCCCTCCTCCCCCCCCAAACCATGGGGTTTCAGCAGAGTAGTTTGCTACACACACAAAAAAAACCCCAAACCCACACAAGCCATTGAAAAATGAATGTTGCACCTCAGCCAGTAGCTTTCAGCCACTTCAGCTGGGGAAGAAGCAGCTGGATTTCGTGTGGAGCCAGAATCCATGAAATCTGCAATTTGCTGGTGCTGAGGCACGGGGAGGGCACAACATCCCTGGGGGTGTCCTTCCACCAGGATTCCCAGGAAAACACATGGATCCTGCCACCCCACGCTCAGGGGAGCAATTCCTGGGTGAGTTGCTCCAGCTTAGGTAGCTCCCTGGTTGTTGTAAATCCCTGGAAAAGCCTGGACAGTCCATCCATGGGGCAGACAGAACTGGCATCTCTTCCACGGCAGCACCCACGGGAGTGGGGGAGCTCAGCCCCACCAAGAACAGCATTTCTGCCAGCAAAGGAGGAGAAGATGTAGCCTTAATTTTGGTTGGTTTTGTTGTTTTTTTTTTTTCATGCCTGCCTACTCCAGGAAGAATGAAAACGCTGAAGAGAATCTGCAGCTCTTTTTTCTTTTTTTTCTTTTTTTTAAACAGAAAAATTTACGTTTAAATAAAAGAGAAAAAAAATAAAAATAAACCTCAGGAGAAACTTGGTGGGCAGGCGGAAAATTTGCACTGTGATATAGCTTTGGCATTAAATTCACACCTCTTTTCCTTTCTTTTTTTAGGTTTTTTTTTTTTTTCCTTTGCTGGTACAACTGCCCCTTGCTAGTTATCAGAGAGGGTGGCTGATCTGAGGGGGACTCCAGGTGAGGAGGGCACAGCAGGGCCTGGGGAAGGGGAGGGTCACACACCAGGGCAGCTCAGGCTGGATGGGAAGAGGGTTTTTTTGGTTTCAGCGCTGACCATTTTCCCCTAAAAGGCTTTCCCAGGATGCAAGGAATGGTGCAGGATGAGGATTTTGCTCCCTCCACCCGGGGTGGGTGATTCTGGTGAAGGTTGGGGACCCTTCTGGGTGACAACACATGGCCACAGCCCTTCCCAAGCTCATCCTCCTGCCCCAGCATCAGCAGCTGCCCCATGCTCCAGCCCATCCATCACCACCCCCACGGCTCCCCAGGGAGGGTGATGAGGGTTTTTAGGGAAAAGTGTCTCCACAGCCCCTCTGGAAGCGTTGGGGCCAGGAGCAGCGCGACCCCGGTGCCCGCGCGTGGCCATCCCGCCAAAGGTGCACGAGCTGAAAGCAAAGTTTTCCCTCCAAGGATAAACCTGCTTTTTGCTCTCAGAATTCACTGAGCCACTCTAGAGGTGGAGAAAATTTGTGTCGGTTGCAACAGCAGCTCAGGGCCCTGCTGAAACCTTTTTTTTTTTTTTTTTTAAAAGAGACTTTCTGCCACTGGGGCATGCGCATGTGTAAGCTTTATTTTTGTGAATAGGGCACTTACAGCTTAAGGTGTGTGCGTTTTGTCTCTTTCTCTCTCTCCCCCTGTATATTCTTGTCTTTGGTATCCATGTAGTACGGACTGTAAAGTTTATGAAATCTCATTTTTTGTAACATAAGCTTTAAAAAAAAAAAAAATATAGAAGCCTCCAAAGCTTTCAACGGGGAAGCTTCACAAGTAAACTTTGTACTAGAATGTCCCTATCAAACACCTCTATTTTTCTACAATGATTGATTAAGCAGTTTAACAATGTATTTTGTGTCAATGATTTCAACTGAATTGGTACAAAGACAATTAAGAATTGAATGCTGTTAATTAACAATGGATTTTCAAGCAGTATATCCTGAGTGGTGTTTTCATTGACAGTAAATCATTTAACCCAGGGACTTCTGCTCTTAATCCTGAACAATATCCAAGAAAAGCTTGATTCCCTATGGGAATATTTGTGGCAAAAGATATTTAAGGGATGTGAATAATGTAACATCTTAATGGAATTGGCTACAGAATTAATCCAGACCATTACACCTCTATTTCATTCACTAATATATTTTGATGGCTTTTTCTTGGAATATCTTGTGATTTCTAGGAGGAAAAGGAGTTCCAGAGGTAAATGTGAGCTCTCAGGAATTTCCTGGAGCTCTCAATTCCTTCTTCACTGACCAGAAACTCTGCTGAGTGAGAATGTCACCTTCAGCAAATACTCCAAGCTCAGGTTTATCATTTCCCAGCAAATACCACCTTATCAGGATTTTTAAAAAATCATCAAAATTATTTTAAAGTATCACCCAAAAATGCAGGTGCCCTGATAGGTTGTAGATGTCTGTGGCTGTTCTGATCTGCATCTTTGCCCTACAACTCCAAAGCCATGGGAGCCATCCCAACAAGTTCAGCAGCTGCCAAACCCAGGAGGGAGAAGGTGCTGGAAAATCCAAGAGCATCAACAGATGGCTTGAAGTTCACTTCAAGTTTTTGGTTTCATCTCTGGGGTGTTCATGTTCCTCTGTTGGGGTTAGAGGTCACTCAGGCCTTCCAAAACCAGGGAAGAATGAAATTCCTGAAATCCCTGTTCTGTTTCCAGCCACAGGCCACCACTTTGGGCTGTTTAGGAGGGGGAAGGCCTGGAATCTTCAGCCCAAGGATGTCCAAAGCCACATTCCACTTCTCCCAAAGAACCAACCCTGCCACAAGCTCCAGCCCCTCTGCCAAGGGCTGGCTTGCTCTGGAATTCTCCCAAGAGCCCAACTTTCACCTTTGAGTGTGGAAAGATCCCTGCTCCTGGCAGAGGGGGTGGAACTGCATGATCTTTACGTGCCTTCAAACACAAACCACTCTAAGATGCTAAGATTTTATAATTCCAGGACTCTATGAAATCTTCAGAGGTTTAATGGAAGAATGGAAAATCCCTCATTCCCTGGGCCCAGCCTATCCTTGAAGGGATTCTCCAGCTAAATGGCAGCCTTCAGGCTGAGGCAGGAATGATGCCCAGGTTTTTCACCTCCTCAGCTGGAGTTGTCTGATCTTTGCTGTCCAGCAGAGCACAGCCCTGTGTTATTCCCAGAAAATCTGGGATGTCTGTCCCTCCTGCTTTTTGTAGATTTGAATTTGAAGTGGTGAATTTATACCGCTTCCTGCAGTTCTTTCATGTGGGTGTGAATGAGAGGCTCAGCATAATTTGTCTCCCATGCTCTGGGCACCTCAGACATTCCTTAGCAGCCACCACCAGAACTTCTGGCTGTCAAACATTAAATTTTTACTGGTACTCCCAGTGGTGCTGCCTGCTGATCAAAATACTTTTCTTTTGAGAATATCAGCCTCCTTAACACCGGGTTACCTCGCTCAGGCACTTTTTAAGCCATAAATCAAACCTAAAACACGAGGAGTTGGCTTCTCTTCCACTCTTGTTCCCTCAGCTCCCAAGAACCTCTTTGGAAACAAACATGTGGAGAGCAGCATAAATCTGGGCTTTGAGCTGTGAATAATTCTTAAAGACGAGACCTGAAAGCTGTTATTTGTTAATCATTTCCTCAGTGGATTTTAAACTTGTAGGGTTTGGCATTTTGGAGGGGAGAGGTGGCGTCAGACATTCTCAATTCAAGTTGTGGGTTTGTCTCAAGCTTCTTTCTCCTGATTTATTCTCACTGTTTTACCAGATCCTCTGGATTTCCAGAAATTATAATCCAGAGACAACTCCAGTGCAAAGCTGCAGTTATTTTACCACTTCCAGTGCCCCATTTGTTGCCTGTTGATGCTCCAAGAGTTTCCCATGGAGCGCCCACAGACACCATGTCCAAAAATAGAGTTCCAGAGGGACTCGGATCTTCCTATTTCACCTCAAGTGTGAAATCTGGTTTCTATTCCAAGCAAATTCACAACTTCAAACCTCAGCTCATCCCTCCTTCTCCCCAGCTCACGTGTCATCCACACTGAGTAAAAACTTCAGAGTTTCTGATAAAATCAGCTGCTTTTAGGGTTTTTTCCAGAGGGCAGGAATGGGAAGAGCTCTCCCTTTGTTTTTCCTTTTTTCTTTTATTTTAAATCAAAGGCAGCACCTCCAAACTCACAGCTGAAGCTGTTTTCCCTCAAATGATTACAGGCAACCATTTGCACTGACTTTCCTGGAGAATTGAAACTCTGAGAACTGGTGGAGAACTGTTAACCCACCAAACTTTCCTCCACATGTTGGACTGGAGTGCTCTGCACTCCTTCCAGCCCAGGGAAGGAGCATTCCTGGCTCACAGGATGGGTCCTCACAGTCACCTTCCCTGGCCATTTCCCCATCATCACATCCCAAATCCCTCACTGGAGCATCACATCCCTACAACAGCTCTTTAATCTTCTCAAATCTTCCCAAAATGTAACTCTGATCAAATTTAAAATGGCATTTTTAAAAGGAAGACAATGATATCACAATGGGAAGTCTCTAATCTGAGAATATCAGTGAGGTTTGGGCTGGGGAACCCAAACTGTCACCCTTGGGAGTCATTCCCAAGAATCTTGCTCAGATGGTGGTGGAAGTTCCTTCTCACAGGAACGTTCTTGGTTGAGATGGATGGGATAATGGAGCTGCCTCCTGAATCTCTGCTCGAGCTCCTCAGGAATGCTGAACATGGACCAGCTCTTCCCAAAATCACTTGGAATTGGTTGGAAGGGACCTCAAAACCCATCCATTCCCACCCCTGACATGGCAGGGACCACTCCCAGTGCCCCAGGCTGCTCCAGCCCCAATGTCCAGCCTGGCCTGGGACACTGCCAGGGATGGAAACACAAAAGATTCCTGGAAATGAGGAATAAAAACGAGTGCAAAATCCACAGGTGGAGCCAACAAAATTCCTGCACACAGGGCAGGGCCAGTGGGATCAGGAGTTTGGAGCTCAACCATGCTGAGCCATTTTTTCACAGCTCAATGTGTCATTTCTCTGATATGCACAAAATTCCTATTAATAAATATATTAAATAAAGCATGACCAACATGATTGCCTAAGAATGTTGGCCAGACAACTCATCACCACAGAATTACTATTAATAAATATATTAAATAAAGAACGACCAAATTTATTGCTTAAAATTCTTGGCTGGACAAATCACCGCCATGAAATCTCCACGATGAGGGAGAAAATTCATTATTTCAACCCCACACAGAATTTCTTCCCCTTGTGAAATACAGGGAAGGAACTCCAAGAGAGATGCCATCGTTTCCAAACTCCCTGGATTCAAAAGAAAGAGGGATTTGTTTAATGCCCAAAAATCACTGGGCCTCTTCAGGACTCCAACTTCCTTTTGTCACCAAAATTGACATTTCCCAGGAAACTGGCAGAGAAAAGTGTGCCTTTATTTAATAAATTAAAAAAAAAAAAACTAATTTCTTTTTTAGGGAGTGTTTGTTCTCTCTTTGTGTCAGCTCTGACTGATTTGCCAAAAATCTGCATGGCTATAAAAATATCACCTTCCAGGAGTATTTCTTGTTTTGTAAAAAAGTCATTTATTTTAGGTCTTTAATTATTAATTACTAAGGAATCTGTGGATTAGAACTGATAATTGCAACAAGATCAATCCAGTGAACTGTCTCAGAGAAAAAAATCCCCAAAATTAAATCCCAGCACATCACAGATCAGAATCTTCCATTCTCAGGGTTTTTTTCCCCCTCAAATTTCCAGATTAAATTAATGGAGCATTTTGCTATGAGAAGAAATGCTTTGTTCATCTCGAGACTTGCTTGAAATAAGTTGAAAAAAAAAACCATTTTTTGCTCAACTTTGCAGATAATGAACAAATTCAGGCATCAAATTATATCAGTTTTCCTACTGCAAAATGGAATGGGCATTATTTTTTGTTATTTTAATAAAATACACTGCTGGGGATATCTGGAAATGAAGAAATCTACCCTTAAAATGAGTCAGTCACTGCCAGACTTTGATCCCAGATAAAATTAAACTATTCCCAATCTGACATTCCATGCAATTTCATCCCAAAAAATGGATTTTGGGAAGGGTTTGGACCAAAATGTCAAGGACCCACTTGGGATTTAGGAAGTGGAGGCTCAACTTCCTGCTGGAAATGACTCAGAGAGAGTTTTTAAATCTTAGATTATTTTAAATATGGAATTGCAGATGCTCAAACCACGTCTCCTTCCTCGCCTGGCAGGCTCCACCCAGCAGGGTACAAATGATCAAAGTGGAGGAGGAAAAATGAGAAAAAAAAGGAAAAATGGGGGAAAGAGTAAAAAAGAAAGAGAAATGGCAAAGGAGGGGGGGATAAAGGAGGAAAATTTTAGAAGGGAGAACATTAAAAAAGGAAAAAAGAGGGAAGGGGAAAAATAGGAGAAAATGAAAAAAAAAAAAGAAAATAAAAAGAAGAAAAATTGAAAAAAAGAAAAATTGCATAAAAGGAGAAGGAAAAAGGGGAAAAGAGAAAAAGGGGAAAGGGGGGGGAAAGAAAAAGGGAAAGAAGGGAGAGGGGAAGGGGAAAAGGGAAAAAGAAAAATAAGTAAAGAGAATAAGGGGTAAAGGGGAGGATGGGGGAAAGGGAAAAAGGAAAATAAGTAAAGAGAATAAGGGGTAAAGGGGAGGAAGGGGGAAAGGGAAAAAAAGAAAATGTGCAAAAAAGGGGAAAGGAAAGAGGGGAAAACAACAAAAAAGAAAAACTAATTTCCAGAAGAGTAAGAAATAATAATGTATAACCAAATATCAAACTCATTTTTTCTGCATTTCTGCCTGAATCCCAGAAGTTAAATATTAACAGGATGAGGTTAGAAACTTGGGAAATTGTATCTGCATTAAAATAATCCCAGAGAAGTTTAGGAGTAAAGTCATAGAACAATATTTGCTGGAATCATTTTAGTAAAAAAAAAAAAAGGAATCAGGAAAACTCTTCCAGGGAAGGGGTGGTCACCTCCTGGCTGTCCCAGCACTGTCCTGC
This sequence comes from Certhia americana, assembly GCA_018697195.1. Lineage (NCBI taxonomy): Eukaryota > Metazoa > Chordata > Aves > Passeriformes > Certhiidae > Certhia > Certhia americana. The sequence goes on from JAGMWU010000044.1 coordinate 179,431, forward strand.
CAGGTAAGAGCAGATGGGAGGCAGAAATAATTCCAATATACCTGGCAGGGGTAAAGATCAGAATATTCCATTTTAAAAGCACAGGGAATAATGTAATTAGAGAACCAATAAAAGAAAAAAAGACATGGAATTGTGTTCTAGGAAAATAATTCACCCACTTTAGAATGAAATGATCTCTGGGATGGCTTGAAAGCTGCTGTTCCACAGTTTCAGGGAGCTTTTTCTCACATTCTGTCAATGTTTATTTCTCTTTATACCTTCTCTAAATGTTGCACCACCAGATTATCGTGTAACACTGTAACCAGCTTTCAAAGGATGAAATATTTCTTTAAATGTGCTTTATAACTGGGAAAATTTTAATTTTCATTTACCAGAACTCATTTTCTCAGTGAGAATTCAGCTTTTTATTCTGCCCTTTGTCCCTTGGCCTACCCTAAATTCTGCCCATCCTTTGGGCCAATCCCTGCTCCTCATTGTTCAAACTTTTTAGAATTTACCTCTGAAAAGCCCATAAGAATGAACTAAAAAAAAGAAAGAAAACCAAACCTTTATTTGATCATTATTTGGAGTGGAATAAACTGAATTGAAGCCGTTGAAATTTTGAGTAAAGTGCCACAAACTGATCCTGTGCAATCAAACAAATCCACTTCAAATTATTCCAGCAGCTAATTTAGATAAATTTCCTAAGCAGACAAATCTCAGCTGCAAAGAGAGACAGAACTAACAGAACAATATGAAAAGGCAGTAATGCAGAATTTTTGTTAAATTAGATAAGGTTTTGGTATCAGTGAATACCATTATTAAGGTTTTTGTAACAATCACCAAAAAATAGAAGTTTCAAGGAGGAAAATTAAATCTATATCTGAAAAACTGTAATGTTTATTATTTATGGAGAGATTCTCCAGTGGAGAGTCACTGGAGATTCTCCAATGCAGAAGAGAAACAGGAGGAAGAAAAAAAGACTTTGGATAATTTACACTTTTAATTTATAATGTAGAAATTTGCATTTAAATATAAATTCCATTTAAATATAAATTCCACTTAAATATAAATTCCATTTAAATGCCATAAATCTGAGTGGAGCTGTAGGAACAGACAAGGTAGGAGGAGAAAGAGGGATTTGAGTTGGATGGGATGGGATGGGATGGGATGGGATGGGATGGGATGGGATGGGATGGGATGGGATGGGATGGGATGGGATGGGATGGGATGGGATGGGACAAAAATGGGGATGGGATGGGACAAAAATGGGGATGGGTGGGGAGAAGAGGAGGGATCCAGGAGAACAAAGAAGCTGCCCAGCACACTCTGGAGAGAAATCCTCTGCAGAAAAGCTGCAGGAGCAGCTCCAGAGGGAAGATCTGCAGGAGGTGCCACTGCAGAAATCCAGAGGGAGGGAGAATCCAGGAGGTTTGGTGCTCCAAAGGCTCCAACACAAATCAGGGGCACACAGAGGAACATCCCAGGGTTTTCCTGCAGGGAAAGCTCCCCTGTCCCTTCTGCTCCAGGGGGAGCAGGGGACAAGGGACAGCACAGAGAGGTGGCAACTGCTGAGGGAGGAACAGCAGGAGGGAGATGGGGAGAGTGTAAAATGTCACCAAAGCCACCCAGCTGGGGAGAAAAGGAGGAGACAGAACCAAAACGTGGCTGAGGGATCAGCCAGGAGCCCTTCCAGGGGCAGGGATGGAAGGGAACCAAAGATTTAAAAAAAAAAAAGGACAAAAGTCCTTTTCCTCTTCCATGAGCTGTTTCTTCTGTTCAATATTCTGGCTGCTTTTCAGCTTCTTCCAGACATTGAAAATTGTGGATTATCTGAAAGTTTGCTTGGCATAAGAACTGCCAGGCCAGAGGCTGAACTTTATCTGAACTACAGGGGAGTGTTGGACAAGGCAAAGATGAACTGGAGAGAAACCTGGAGCTGACAGCCTGAAAATCAATAATTGCCAGAGCAGACAAAGCTGGGGGCTTAAATAATATATAAAAATTTAAATTAAGTGGAGGGAGTTGGAACTGGATGAGCTTTAAGGGCTTTTCCAGGAGTGGAGGTGAAACTCCTGCACAGCACCACATCCCCCCTACACTGAATATTCAGATTGAGTGATGGATTCAAACTGTTTTTGATAAAAATCATGAGAAATGGGTAAGAGTTTGAGCAAGTTCTGTGTACCAAAAAAACCTCCCTCAATCCTGGGATTGTGTATCACTGAAACACAAACCAAGCCCCACACCTGAGGTCTAATACATATAAAATACAAAAATCTGAAAATCAGGCTCTGATTTTTTTTTTGTTGTGGGGAAAATCAAGAAGAGGAGAAACTGCATTTTCTATTATTCAGTCTCCTACTGGTATTAAAGTACTGAGTGCACTCAGATATGGTTTCATATGATGCCAACAGATTATTAATCCCTTCACACTGAATTTTACATCACGTAAATTAACTCCTGGAAAAGGGACAAAGATGGCAAAAAAGAATCACTAACCTCTCATGGAAAATTATCATCTTGCACAAAACTCAGGGAAAAGCTGTGTTTATACAAAGAAATCATGAACCCAACAACAGGAATATTATTTGTATTAGCACAGTGATGCTGCTGTTTAATGTTTCATTAAAATGTGCTGGAAGAAGAGCAAGGAAGGAACATTTTTATCAAGATTTGAATTCTGGTTGGTTGGTTGGCTGGTTTTGTTTTGTTTGGGTGGTTTTTTTCCCTCTGGGAACTGAAGTTGCTGTGACACCAAATCAGGAAATTTGGTGTTGAGGCTCAGGAGCGGAGTCGTGCGTTGAGGTCAGGGGCGTGCAGGGATTCCTTTCCCAAATTAGAGCCTGGCAGTGCCACCAGAGCTGCTCAGCACGCTGTGGGATGGCCTCAAAGCCTCCTGGTTCAGTGAGTGACACATCCCTGAATCCCATGGAGCAGCGTGGGCAGCAGAGTTTGCTCCCCTCTGAGCAATCCCAGCCTCATCCCAGGGCCAGGCTGCTCCCTGTGCCCCTGGGCTCAGCCCCTGAGGGAGGAGGTTATGCAAGGAGCAGAGCTGGCTGAAATCACTCCGGGGTGAATTTGGTTTATTTGGAGCAAAACCAACAAAATGAAGAAAATGTTGCTGGTTTGGAGAAGTCCTGGTGGTTCTCGGCGAACGTAGAAAACACAAGGAGAATTTTATGTGGAACATTCATTTCTAGGGAAATTTTTAATTTTTAGGTTTTTGTTCTGAATCCTGAAAATTGATAGGTTTTCCCTCTAAATTCTTAAAAGAGAAGAAATTTGGGGCGTTCTTGGAAGTGTCCCTGCTTCACATTACCCAAAATATGTTCCACATGGAAACCATCAAGGTGGAAGAGGCCGCTCCAGGCCTCCAGTGCCACCGCCAGCCCCATCAGCAACCGAGCCCAAACCCTGTCCCCCAATGGCCACAGCCAGACTGCTCTGTGAAATTCCAGGCACAACACATCTGCACCTCAGTCGTCCATGACATCCTGATTTTTATTTTATATTAATACTGAAAGGAGAAGAAAGTGGTTTTTTTCTGGTAAATGTTTTTTCTCCCTACAAAGTGCAAATCAGTCACAGAGGTCAATGATGCCAAAGAATGAAATTCTGACTGGGGAGAAAAGATGGAACATCACGAGCCAGACTTTCGCTTCAGTTCTTTGCACTTCATGGAAAACCCTCTGTTCCACCCCCAAGCCAGCCAGGTTTCCCTTTTCCACCCTTTTTTCCTTCCCCCTCCATATTCAATACTGGAAAAGACCTCTGAACCTTGCCTATGAAAACATCTAATTGAATAGAATGGTGGATGGACTTTCAGAAGGGTTTTTATATCCCTTTCTTTTTTGTCCTTGAGCCCTTGAATTCTTCCACTGGCGCTTTGAGCTTTATAATATCCCCTCCACTCTCCTTCACCCACCGGTTCCAGTCCTGACTGACGTGCCCCAAGTAACGTGCTCCTGCTATCCGCCCGCCTGGATCAAACCAGTACCTGATACAGCAGCTCAGCTGTTCCCCCATTTTTCCCTCCTTCTCTGGGCTGTTGGGTCAGCCCAGAAAATTCCCCTCACTTGCTAAGGATCCTCCCCTCTAGAAAGTGCATTTTGTATTCCATTCCTGCATGGCACGACTGAGAAGCATCCCTCTGCAAAGATGCCTTTGCTATTTGTGCAAATCCTTCCAGCATCATTTTTGGCTCTCAAGTTTCCCACTCCCCCCGTGTGTCTGCGGGTGGTTTCGAATTCTCCTCATTATTAATAGCTGGCTCCTCCTATCGTCTCTCTACCTCCCAAATCCACTCCCAGTTATTTTCGGTGTTGACATTCAGCCTCTTCACGTTAATCTGACCATCAGTGTGGCTTCTTCTCCTTGCTCCTGGAATTATGTTCTGCTGATGCATCGTGCTCGGAGTTAGCTTTTGGCCTCGTCCAGCCCCAGAAACAGCACAAATTCCTTTGGCTGCATTGGATGTTGCAATGCATCTGACTACCCATTCCCAGGGATGCTCCAGCCAAATTACGTTCATGTGTGTTATCAATCGCTCTAGCATTTTTCAAAGTTCTGAACACAATAAGCAAAACGAAAATCTTCAAAAGCCCCTTGAAACAAGAGTCGGGGCTAAAATCTAAAAAACAGAGTAGATAAAAATCTATTAGCAACAAAAAAAAAAAAGAAAGCAACTCAATAAAAAAAAAACACCACTAGACTTTAACCAGTCACTTTTCCAAGACCTTATAAACTTGAGTGACAGACGATCAATCAACCAATTAAGCAGTGTGTACAAGTGTAAACAGTCATGCCTTAGAAATGTAATAATGAAGGTTGTAATGTAAAACAATAACACTTCTGCATAATCATATTATTCAATGTTTCAGAGTTCCTTTTCACCCTGCCAATTGAGCTTTTAAGATATTCCCTAACAAACACAAAAACATCTTTTTTGGTTTTCCCAAGTTGTGTTGGAATTCAGCATTGTTAAGTTTCCTGCCCATGGTCACGCAGATGAAGTCCATAGCTTCTGGAACGCTGGGTTTTGTTTTGGGTTTTTTTTTTTCCCAGCAGAGTTTGTGAGCTTTTCTTTGTCTGTTTATTTGAGATAAGTCTCAAAATGTCCTGAGTCCATTTCCCTGTTTTCTCCCCCTCATAACACAGGACACCTCATCCAGCAGACTATAAAATTTTCCTTATTTGGCTGGTCAGTTTGGTGCCCAAAAGAGAAATTTCCTTCCAACAAAACCAAAAGATTCAAGATGGAACATCTTTTATAAAAAGCACCCTGATCCAATTTTTTGCAGCATGGTTTGTAACTCGAAAAAAGTGGAGGCTTTGGCTTAAGGTTCACTGTCAAGAATGAACCCACAGCCTTGACCCCTACTCCCACACACACCAAAAAAATCAGTGGTCACCCCTTGCTCCAGGGCAGAGGGGAGGGGCTCGTGCACACACTGACTTACTCTCCCCAGCATGATGAGGGGAGGCGTTCCAAAGATATTTCCTTTCACAGGATACCAGGTTGGGACTGGAAGGGGACCTTAAGATACATCCATAGGTCACCCCTGTCATGGCATGGACCCCTCCCACTGCCCATGCTGCTCCAGCCCCAATGTCCAACCTGGGCCTGGGACACTGCCAAGGGATCCAGGAGCAGCCACAGCTGCTTTCTGGCAATTCCAGCCCATCTGTGGCAGGAAGAGTTCCTTCCCAATACCCAGCTAAACCCGGCTTTCCTTCAGCTGATCTTCCCACCGGCCTGCCTGGACAATTCCTGGCCCCCCAAACCCATCAAATTCCTACTTTGAAGCCCATTCCTGTGTCCTGTCCCTGCATCCCTTGGGAATTGTCTTCTCATCCTTTCCTGGGCTCCTTCAGAGGGCCCTGCAAGGCCACCCTGAGAGCTCAGCCCAAGCTTCTCCTGTGCATCTGAACATGCCACGGTGCCAGCCTTTCCTGCCAGCAGAGCTGCTCCATCCTCTGGCTCATCCTGCTGCCTCCTCTGGTCTCTCTTGCACAGCTCCAGCTCCTCCCCCTGTGCTGGGACCAGCTGGGGCAAGCTCTGCAGGTGGGGGCTCACCTGAGGGGGGCTCAGGGTATCAATCTCAATCCCTTTCCTGGTGCCCACCCTGCTGTGGAGAAAGCAAGGTAAGAATATTTTCCGTCCTGCCTCCTAATTAATACTTTGAGGGGAAATCCACGAGGTGTTTTGTGGGAATTAAACAAAACATCACCCAGTTATAATAGCACCATCAGCGTCCCAGCCAAAACCTAGATTCATCAGAATTTTTCCGTAAGAAAACACCTTAAATTGAAGTTAAAGTGAAAGAACTGCATGCTGAGGCCTTGTCCTTAATTGGCTGAACTCCGGCAGCCGCAGTGCAAAGCATGAGGCTCATCAGAATTTGGAAGGCTGCTGGCTTTAATATATTCTTCCGAATTTGGGATTGACGAGGGCTGGCATAGCAACAGCATCTAAAATTTAGACCCGGCAGAAAAAACTGGTCATGATGTTTCAAGAACCCCGCTTCAATCTAAACATTTTTAATGTTTTCAAGTAGGCCTTCGACCCTGCCAGAGTGAAGTTTATTAACTTCAGCTAGTGACGGGGAGTTACTGTCAGATTTTTTTTTCCAGACTTGAGGGAAAAACAAGTCAGGGACATGGGCCTGCTTCAGATCTTTTTTTTTTTTTCCCTCCTCCTATCACCTCTCCTAAATCCTTTCTCCCTTGGCTGGATTTTAAAACATCCTGCTCCAGCTCCCCAGCTGTTGGAGTTTGCCAAGGTTCAAAAAAAAGAGAGACAAGGACTTTTCTGTGCTCACAGCTGAGGCTGTGGCCCAGATTTGTGAGGAGGGAGAATCTGCACGGACCAGGCAGCCCTGGGGACCCTCTATGGACACGAACAGCATCTCCTGTAGGACCATTTCTCCCCCACACCAAATCCAATATAGCAACAGGATGGGTTTTGAGCCTTCATTTTCTACTTTTCAGACTCGGGATGTTTTGGGGCACTTTTTAGTTTCATATTCAGCTCCTGAGCTCTCTGCATAGAAGCAGGAACCAAGGCACACAAAACAATTCCTGTCTCCAGCTGGTGCACCAAGGACAACTTTGAGGCCCCAGAAGAAGCCGAAGGCTGAAGGCAGAAGAAACAAGCAAAGGAGGATGATCTTTACCTAAGCGCAGCTGGATGGACATGAACTCCAAGCTGCTCCTGTAGCAGAACCTTGTCCCCAAGGTGAGCCCTGGTGGCCTGGGCCATTCTGGGCCCATTTTGGGCTGCCCTTGGGTGTGGCCCTCGGTGCTCGTGTGTCTGCCGCAGTGTGTGCAGTGATGCTTGGAATATCCTCCCCACTTTCGCCTTCTGCTCTTCTGGGGCTTCTGCTCCACATCAGCTCCTGAAGGGATCACTTTAAGTCAGCTGTTTGTGCACTTTTTTTCGGGTTTGTGCCTAGAAGTTAAGCAGGGAGTTTCCATAACCTGCATAATTAGGATTGATTGCCCCTAGGACTGAGGGTGCCTGTTCTCTAGAGGTTTAAGTTCTGATTTACTGGGGTTACCGGGGCGGGGGGGGGGGGGGGGGGGGGGGGGGGGGGGGGGGGGGGGGGGGGGGGGGGGGGGGGGGGGGGGGGGGGGGGGGGGGGGGGGGGGGGGGGGGGGGGGGGGGGGGGGGGGGGGGGGGGGGGGGGGAGTGGGGGGCGAGGGGGGCGGTCGTGCGGGTGGATGGGGCGGGGGTGGTGTCCAGGTTGGAGTTGCGGATGGGGTGCAGAGTGTACCGTCAGCGAGTGGTGAAGGAGTCGGGGGCTGTGGGGG
>JAGMWU010000044.1:192804-228997 GCA_018697195.1 Certhia americana
ATCAGCTCCAGAAGGGATCACTTTAAGCAGCTTTTTGTGCACTTTTTGTGCCTAGAAGTAAGCAGGGAGTTTTCCCTAACCTTCAATAATTAGGATTGATGCCCCTAGGACTGAGGTGCCTGTTCTCTTTAGAGGTTTAATTCTGATTTACTGTTACCCAGCAGCTCTCTGATGCTTTTCCAGTGGGACTCATGGCAGAGTTACCTCACGTGGAAAAGCTTGGATTTCCCCACTTGCAAATTCGATTCCATTTCAACTTTTCAAGCAAAATTTCACCTCACAAAGTTGTGTAGAAGGTCTGACTACACCACACCAAGTGTATTTTTCATTTCTATGTTTTTTGGGGTTTTTTTTCTCTTTTCTCATTAAATAATCAGTCTGAGTCTTTCCAGTCTCCATCCAGGAGAGCTTTTCCATTCCCTTCATCCTTTCTTCTCCGAATCCTTCCCCCTTTGGGCCTTTCCATGGAGCTGCAAATATCCCAAGTGCCATTCCCTGGATTCCAGCCTTGGGGAGGTTTCTCAGGTTTCTCACAGCTTTCATGAACTTTGTCCCAGTTTGTCATTTATGGGATTTGCCATCACCCTCTTCCCAAGTATCTGGTGAGGATATAGAAAATGAGCAAAGTGCTGAATTTCAGCACATCCCAGGAGGTAAAATTACAGCTCTGCACAGCTCCAGGACAGGCTGTGCCTCCTAGGTTTTTTCCCTGGGCAACCCTTTTCCCTTAGGAAATTTCCACTTTAGGGAGAAAAGTTCTCTCAACCATTTTCACACCCGTAAAATAAAAGGTTATAAAGATAAAAAAACTAAACAGAAAATGGGGAAATAGTTGAAAGAGAACTAAAAAGTGAGAATAAAGAAAAGGGGGGGGGGAAATACCTGCAAAGAAGTGAAAATGAGTAGGAAAAGTTACAGGGATTGAAAAGAGAAAGGAAAAGGAAAAGAAAAAGGAGCAGAGAAAGATCAAGAAGGTAATCAAGAGGATTATGAAAGGGAATTTTTTCATGGAGGGGAGAAGAAAGAAAATACCTGAAAAATGAGTGAAAATTAAGTCAAAGCACTAGAGGCAGTGGGAATGGGAAAGGAAAAGTAGGGAAAAGGGAAAAGAAAGGAAAGGACCTGAAGAGCAGAGAAAAGTCTCTTAAGTACTGAAAAGGATAGGGAGTGGGAATAACAGCATGAAAAGAGAGGAAAATATAAGAATAGAAATGCAAGGAAAAGGCAAGGAAGGAAGAGGAAAAAAAAAGAAATTAAATTACCCAGAAAAAGCATGGAATAGATGGGAAAGAAGTCAAAGCAGGGAAAAGCAGGGAGGGGATGGAAAAATTAGCAAAGGGAAGAAGAAACACACCTGGAAAACATTTGGGAAAGAGTGGAGGAGGATGAGAGAAGAAATTTGATAAGCACTGAAGTGAGAAAAGGAAGCACGGAAGCACCCAGAAAGTATTGAAATAATGGGGAAAAAAGATGGGGAAAAGAGAAAAGATTGGAAAGAAGAGGGGGAAAAGGCCTGAGGGAAAGCAAAAGCAAATCAAAGGTGGCAAAAGAAGTGGGAGAGACAGGCAGGAAAAAACCAAGCAGGAAAGATGGGAAGTGAAAAGAAAATACAGGGAAGAGCAACAAAAATAAAGGGGGGGTGTTGAAAGATCCTGAAAAAACAATGGAAGAGAACTCAAAGGGAAGGAGGAAAAGTCAAAGCAGGGAGAAATTTGAAAGCACCAAGATGAAAAAGGGGGAAAAGGAAAGACTTGGGAGGAAACCAAAAGGGGAAGAAGGAGGGAGAGGAGGGAAAGAGCAGGGGAGGGGGTGCAAGAAAAACCAGGGAGAGAATGGCAGGAAAACAAAAGCAAGGAAGACACAGGAAAAGCTGTGAAGAGAGGAAGAGAATAAACAGGAGAAGGAAAGAAATACAGCAAGGAAATGACTGGGAAAGCAACAGGGCAGAGAAAGCAGGGAAAAGCAATGAGAAAAGAAGGGAAGGACAGACATGGAAAAAGAAGGGGGAAAAAAAAAAAGTAGCGGGAAAATTCCAAGCTGGAAGATGGGAAAAGGACGGAAAAAATGTGAAAAGGGAGAAAAAGTGTAGGAAAGGGGAGAAGGGTCGGAGTGGAAAGCAGGGAAGGGGAAGGAGAAGCACTGAGAAAAGAACAGGAATTTGGGAGGGGGGGAGAAAAGTCTGTGAAGTGTTCCTGAAGAGGGAAATGAACTACAGCTTCAACTTAAAAGCAAATGAAAAGAGCATTAAAATTATTTTAGCCAAAGTTACAATGTTGGGACTTCTGACAAAACACCACCACTGTTCCCATGAAGGAACTCTGTGACATCACAGCTTTTCCAAGCCCTGGCCCCTGAGATTCCCAGGTCACTGAGGTTGTGACACTCAAGTTTTGAGAAGTTAATTCCCAGGGAATGGGCACAGCCCCGAGGTCCCTTCCCACTCAGGACATTCCATGATTCTACGATTGAATTCCCTCAGCTTATTCCTGACTCTAAAGGTCTCCAAAATGGGATTTTTGAGAGTACAAAGCAGGTAAGGCTTTGTTGAGTTTAGCTCAATGTGCTCTGTTCAGGACGAGCCTTTCTTCCTGTCTTGGGTAAAGGGAACTCCATCATCATCATCATCATCACCATCATCATCATCATCCCTGGAGTCTCAGAATTATTAATTCCATCTACCAGCAGTTGATATTGATGGGAAGGAATCTTGCATTCCTGTCTGAGCTGGCTGGCAGGAAAATCTGAAGGAGAAGAGAGCTTTGAAACACAACAAGAAATGGTAAAGATGTCCCCAGCTAGGGAAGGGGAAGAGAGACCCTGAAGAAAGATTTTGGGGGGGGATTTTCTTCTTGAGATCTTCCATTGGTTTCTTCAGAACAAACAAATTGAATATTTCATTTTCCATATGTCATTTTCCAATCATTAAATCACAGGTTTTGGACAATCAACATCCATCAGATCCATCTCCTTTCTCAAGGGGAGGCCTGCAGGAGGGAGATTTGGTTATAAATTTCTCCTACCTTAGCCTGCTCCTCTTTTATTACTCAACACCACAAGCAACACCCACAAAACCTGAAGTTTCAAGAAATTGTTAAAATTCCAGTGATTTTGCAGGAGATTCATAAGCCAGTAGCTCAGCAGGACTCAGTGATCACCCAATGATGGATTTGAGAAGTTTTTAACCCATTTTTAACAGAATCTAGGAAAGCTTTGAGTTGGAAGGGACCTTAAAAATCCTCTCATCCCACCCCTGCCATGGCAGGGACCCCTCCCACTGTCCCCAAGCTGCTCCAGCCCCAATGTCCAACCTGGCCTGGGACACTGCCAGGGATCCAGGGACAGCCACAACCTTTACCAGTGTTTTTACCACTCATGGTAAAAAAAGTCTTCCTTATATTTAACATAAATCCAGCTCCTTAATGTTGAAAGCCATTTCCCCTCGTGCTGTCCCTCCATCCCTTGTCCCCAGTCCCTCTCCTTTAGGTACTAGAAGGGGCTCTAAGGTCTCTCTGGAGCTGTGATTAACTCTGATGCTCCAGAACATGGACCATAAAACATAATGAACAGCAACTACAACCCCCCTCAGGTTTAGGCAGATCCCATAAATCTGACAGGGCTCTTAGGGAGAACTGCTGAAATCAAATCAAGGCATCTTCATCAGTGAGGAAGTAACAGCTCAACAGTCGTCATGAGGTGGAAAACTAAAAACTAAAAAACTAAATGCAAATTTCCAACATGAAGTTGTTTCTGTAGAAGCCCACAAAAAAGCAGGGATATGAAACAGAAAACCACTGTTTGACCAGGTGCCTTCCCTTGCTGCACTTTAACATGAATCATTCCAAGTAAAATATCCCAGAATCCCCAAAATCCCTGAGGCTGGCAAAGCCCTCCCAGCCCAGTGAGTCCCAGCTGTGCCCTGTGCCCATCCCAGAGCACTGAGTGCCACCTCCAGGGGACACCTGCAGGGATGGGCACTCCAAAGCTCCCTGGGCAGCCCCTGCCAAGGCCTGAGCACCCTTGCCATGGGCAAATTTTTCCTAATATCCAAAATAAACCACCCCTGGCCCAGCCTGAGGCCGTTCCCTCTGCTCCTGTCCCTGTTCCTGGCAGCACAGCCCGACCCCCCCTCACTGCCCCTTCTGCCAGGGACTTGTGCAGAGCCCCAAGGGCCCCCCTGAGAGAATTCCAATAACTAAATTATCCAAAATCCAACTACCCTCAGGAGATCAACTCTCAGCACTAACTCTGCTCTGCAGCCACCTCCTTGTCTATTTTTGACTAGAAAGAAACTTCCTTTCTATTCAGAAGTTCCAGACTGATCTTATTGGGATGAATTTGTTCTATAAAGCAACACAACAGGTTCTGTGTCACCAGGCTGGAGTTGCCACTCACTCCCTCATGAGAAAGGCTGTTCCTGATGGGCTTCAACAGGAATTCTTCCACAGAGGATCTTCAGAAGTCTTTTTTTCAGTTGTCCAGGACAAAATATAAGCACGTGGACGGTGTGATGAAAACAAGGATGGCAGAGTGACAAATAATGGAGATGAAGTCACATTTCCAGGTGAATCCAACCCTTGTGGCATCCAGGCCCCTCCAGAAACCTGTACTTACAGGATGGAATCCTAAATCCTGGCAGAGCAGCCATTCCCAAAGGACTGAGCAATCAGGATGGAGAATCATCTAAATTTACAATCTTTTAATGCAAAGAACTGAGGCTGAAAGGTTGAAAACTGCAATCCTGGGAGGGACAAACAGACAAGGAATCGAGTGAGAGGTTCAAGGCTGTACCTGCACCTCCTGCACGCCCACAGCAGGACTGGCACCACTCCCAGGGGCTGTGTGCAGCAAATCCAGCTTTTACAAGGGGTTTGAAAACATCTGAGGTTTCAGAAGAGCCATAAGGGCTTTACAGTGAAAGGATTTAAGGAGGTTAATCAAGTTAACAGATTTTTAAGTGGAATAGTTTTAAACCGGAGTTGTTACTCATCGTTCTGCCAGGCTCTGGTGGCCACCAGCTGTAACTCAGCAGTTCCAGAAGTGAAGGAGGACTGGGAGCCTGGAAATAACCTGGCTGAATCACTCCAGAGACAAGGAAAACTCCTCCCACTCGGCAGAACCTACAGGAAAATCAGCTTTTTTTTTTTCAAACTAGGTCCTACTGCACCCAAAGCCAGGGAGTTGGTGATGCAGGAGGAAGTGGGCTGGGTTCTGGGGTAACAGCAGGTCAGTCCCAAAATCCCATTGCCCGGCCTCAAAACCAGCTCGTCTGGGATCGGGAGGAAGCTGCAGAGCACATCAGAACACTCAGACGAAGAGATGAGGATTCAAGAACTCAAACTACAAGCACAGTCCATGAGAATCAAGCAGAGCTGTGTTCACACATCAGTGATTTGCAGACCTCGCTGGTTTTCAATTAAAAACTCCAAATTAGCTGTTACACCTCCAACTTTTACTTTCATATTTTTAAGTCTGTTTCAATGTATCTGATATTTACACATTATAGTATAATTATACCTACCATACCATGGCTTGGAGTAGGTTAATTGCATAGGAAGACTTACTACGTTTACATTTTTTCTTCTGTTTTTTTTTTTTAATTAATTTTTTTTTTTTTTTTTTTTTTTTTTTTTTTTTTTTTTTTTTTTCCTTTTTCTTTCTCCTTTTTAAAAAGCACAGTAAAGAGTCTGAGGACAAATTATTCAACTGTTTATCATACATAAGACTGCATGACTATAATACAAAGGGCTTGTCTTTTCATTTAACGTTACAATATACACAGCAAGTCCGGACTAGATCTTACAATCTGAACACAGGTATTTAACCTTTTCCATGCTGTTTATGTTTACAATGCACAGAAGTCCTGTAACCAAACTGTGTAGTAAAGCACACAAAACTGGACTGTAACATAACACAGTATGCAGAAGCACTGGATTTTATGATTTTTTTTTTTGTTTTTTTTTTTGTTTTGTTTTGTTTTGTTCTTGATGTAGAGGTTATTTCTTTGAACTGCTTTAGGTTTGGATTTTTTTTTTTTTTCGGGGGCGCTTGCTAAGGTGTTATATTCCTAGACAGCAGTAAGAACTGGATTCCTTGTTTTTTTTAAATATTGCTAAACTCAGCATCCTTTTCTAAGGTGACAGCCTTCCAAATCCTGCAAACTTCTCTGAATTACTGAGCTTCAAAAGAAAACAAAAACAAAACAAACAAATAAAAAAAAAACCAACCAAAAAAAAAAAATCCGGGGGAAAAAAAAATCTGCTTTCATCCACAGGGTCGATGTGTGGGTACAAAAAGAAATATTTGATTAAGAAAACCATGATTTACCAAAAAAAAAAAAAAGCTAATTCCAAGGATTCATTCCCATTTACAGAGTAGTCAGCTGCTGTGTTGCCACTGTGAGTATAAAAAATTCCACCTTTTGGACTGAAAAAACGACTTGGCCGCATGGAATTGACCATTTGCTGCTAAAATTGACTTTTCCAAGGGCTTACTGGCAGAGGTAGATCACTGCTTCTGTAAGAGAGGATTGGCAACACTGTTCATCTGGGATGGGCAAGCAAGGAACTCACCTTCATTCTTTCACCGAGGTTTGGCTTTTTTCACGCAGCTTTTTTTTTTTTTTTAATCTTTTCCCACCCAAAAAAAAAAAAAAAAAAAAAAATTAAAAAAAATAAAATAAAATCTCTTGGATTGGCCTGTAAATTTTGCAACTGCCAAGCTGACTGTGTTATATTAAGGCAGCGTTACCCAAAAATTAGGCACCTGTTAAATACAGCCTGCTAACCTCAGCTCTCCCGTGAGGGTTTTGCTTTACTCAGCCTATTATTTTATATTTTTTTTTTGGACCTGTTCATGCAATCAAGGTCTTTGCCTTCAAGTTTACAATTATGTTAATAAGGAATACAAGAATCAACTGCTGGTTTCATAGCTTCTGGATCTAGTGTCCCTTTTAACCTTCAGAAGCCTGAACACACTGATAATGTAACAGATGTTATAGTCTCCAAGTAGATGTCAATCTATTATCTTCAGTACACAGATTGCTGTAAATGTATTGGCTATGAATTCAACAACAGTTCCAGTTTTGTTTAAGCAATAGTACAGCCATAATTTTTCAACTGACATTTAAAAATGGTCTAGTTACACCTTGTGTCAAAGTGCAGAACTGCTACATTATTGGTTACAGACATCTATGTGCTATAAAAACAGCTTTGGTACAATAAATTATCAAAAAAGAAAATAAATTTTTGTAAAATTCACAGCATAATTGTGAGGCAAAAAAGCAGTCACATAAAATTCTGCATTTTTTTTTTTTTTTTAAAAATGTTCAGGATGAACAGAAGACGTCTTTGTGCAGAAGTAATGGTGGAGAAAACCACGTGCCGAGAAAAAGCAAAAGAAAAAAGTAAAAAGCAGGAAGGGACACAGTTGTAGCTATTTCCATCAAACGCAAACCACTACTCCTGTGACCTTCAACCAATAAAGGAAGTCAACTTTATGACACACGCAAAGTGACCTTGCAATACCTTACAATAAGTGGGTCACAAAAGTCTATTTTAAAAGAAAGGCCTCTTGAATTACCCATTCTCTGTGTTTTCAGCATTAAGGACTGTCTGCAAAAGCATGTCCAAAAGTGATTGCATCTGAAATGGTAGGCTCTTCTAACTTAAGAGTCCAAATCCATAAGGCCAAAGGTTATCCCAAAGACCACCACTTAGACCTCCCCAGGACTGGCCAGGACCGACCCGTTGATTGCTTCTCAGTGCACCTCAGTTATGAAACCAGTCAGATTTCCATCCTAACTGCCCGTGGGCTCCCAAAAGGTGGCACCCACAGAATTCCCATCACAATTGCTGCTTTGATTCCTCAGTAGATTCAGAAAAGGAGAGTTCTGCTCACCGCCACTTCGCATGCTCAATGTGCCTCACAAACTCCGTCACAACCGTCCCTTTTTACAGCTGAAGAATAATATATTTGTGTAATCTGAAGGTCCCTCTTTCTTACAGTACTGCATTTCTGTGCCCATGGTTGTTTGGGGAACTAAAAAAAATATATATATTACTCACTCCCCCTCCCACCCCCCAAAAAACTTCAAAGGGCCTTTTTTTAGAAATCATGTGCAACGCCTTTAAAAAGAAACTAGTTTGCAACTATGACTAACGTTTGAACAATAACCCCTGTCGAATGAGAGCAAAAGAAAAAAAAAAGAAATTAAAAATTTTTAAAAAATCAAAACCCCTCCCCAAAAAAACCAAACTATGACTAGGTTGTGGCAAGTTAAAATGGGGGAAGCAAAAGGTGAACACCACTAAGCTATCCGTTAAGGTGGGTCCAGACATGGCTCTTAAAAAAAATAAAACAACCAAAAAAACCTCCCCCCAGCAAAAAACCAACAACAACAACAAAAAAAAAAAAAAACTTCATTGTCCCTTTGCAATCTTTTCAAGTTTAAAAAAATAGTCAACTTTGCCCTCCTGTAGCGGTTCAGTGAGTTTATCTCCTTCTGATTCAAGCAGCTTTGCACTTTGTTTTTTTTTTGGAAAAACACCACTTCTATAAAAACACACAAGAAACAAACTTAGTTTCAGTTTAGTCACGAGCTAGCCACAGGACTTTGCTGAACACAAACTCCTGTCATGGGAGACTCTTCTCTATCAATGCCTTGCCTCATGGCAAGGTGTCCTTCAGTCATGTAATGAGCAGGACCTGTATTAGCAGAAAACTGGTACGTGGGATGTCCAGCTATGCCAGTTTCTTGGCGCGGATTAGAGTAGACTGTTAAATTCATGTCCATAGCTCCGTTCTGTCCAAAGTCCAAGGTATTAGCAGCCACTGGGCGGTTCTGATAGGCCTGATTGCCTTGGTTACCAGTAGAGGAGGAAGATGTAGAGGAAGAAGTAGTTGAGGAAGACAGGGATGTCATGGAGTGGTGACTGTGGCCCACCTCCATAGAATCCTGGGTGGAGGAGCTGTTTGTTGGAGAATTGTAGACTCTCGGCCTGGTCCGGCTGCCCAAGGCTTGCTGTCCATGGTGGTGGTGGTGGTGGTGGTGATGGTGGTGGTGGTGGGAGCTGTTGCCATGGTGATGGTGTAATGCGTTCTGTTGCTGAGGGTTTACATGGAAGGTGGTTTCCTGAACCGGGTGGTTCTCCACGGTGACCTGGGTGGGAGCTTCGGTGGCTGTCCAACCGATCGGGGGAGGAAACTGCTGCCGGACCTGCAAAATCCAAACCAAACTGCTGAGACCCAGAGCTGACACTGCACTGAATCACACAATCATGAAGGCTGAAAAACACCTCCAAGACCATCCAACCTCTGACCACCTTGGCGACTGAGGATCACATCCAGTCTGTTCTTGAACAACACACGAGAGATTAGGTTAATTCGTATTTAGGGCAATTTTTTTAAACGTCAACCAAGCCTTGCAGTTGCACAATTATTCCAGAAATGCTGCTAAGTACTTTAGGATAATTTTCAATACTTTTCTATCTTGAACAATGTATGAGATTAGGTTATTCCTATTTATGGCAATTTTTTAAACATCAACCAAGCCTTGCAGTTTCACAATTACTCCAGAAATGCTGCTAAGTACTTTAAGAATAATTTCCAATGCTTTTCTATCTTGAACAATATATGACATTAGGTTATTCCTATTTATGGCAATTTTTTAAACATCAACCAAGCCTTGCAGTTTCACAATTACTCCAGAAATGCTGGTAAGTACTTTAAGAATAATTTCCAATACTTTTTTATGTATACCTTAAGGAAAATGAATGCATATCCTGGATGTTATTTTTAAACAGGTAAAGTAAGTCCGAAAAGTGACGTTGCTGTCAAAATTATAGGAGTAGCTCTACATTATAGTAATAATAACAGCATTTGTACACCAATAAGAAAAGTAAAGCCCTGACCTCTGGCTAAGAAGCCTGGAGACAATCAGCAAAGCAAATGAAATTAAAATGTTGTCGCTCATACCTTGAAAGGTGCCAACAGCATTAGAGGAACCTCTGGAACAACACAACTGATGAAAGGCTACTAAAAGAGCGAGGTGTGTCCACAGACCAATTAATTGTCTACAAGGGGGAGAATTCTTAGCTTTATCTGCTGTGCATTACCTGTGGGCTGTGTGTTTCACAGTCCATAGCTTGAACAGCAGCAGTGAAGTGCCCACCACTGTGTCGATGCTGGTGTGTGGGGTCCGACCGCGCCCTTCCGCTGTTGCTCGTGCCAGAAGATCCACCTGGAAAAGCCCAACGTGCTCAGTAACTAAAGGGACACAGAATTTACATGGCACGATGGCAGCAGAAAGATTTACAAAGTGCTTCAAGGGAAAAGTAGAAGATCAATGTTAATCACTCACAGTTTTGCTCATCTAGGTGGGTTTTTTGGGGGTTTTCTGTTTACCTGTTCCAGCTGATTAAAATAATTGTTTAGTGATCATGACTTATATTTTTTTTTTGACAGAATGGAAAAGAAAATTAACATTTCAAAGAATCATGGAATATTCTGAGTCGGAAGGGACCCACAAGGACCATCCAGTCCAACTGCACAGCCTCCCCACCAATCCCACCCCGGGCATCCCTGTCAGTGCTGTCCTGAAGCTCCTGGAGCTCTGCCCATTCAGTTCCCAACATTAGGAAGCTGAATTTTATCACCTGCTCCCGATCAAAACCCACCTGAGCTTGAAGATGTACTAGAGGTGGTTCCTGAAGACTGTGACTGCTCCATGGCAGGACTCGTGGACACGCTGTTACTCGTGTTGGTACCTTCGTCCGCCGTCTTCTTGAAGAAACTGTGCTGCAGGGCGTAGTAGGGCTGGATTCGTGTCTTGGGGTCGTAGTCAAGCATCCTTAAGATGAGGTCTTTGAACTTCAAGTAGTCAGCTACAGTATGACCTGACTCCCCAGCACGGCGCCCACCAGGCCCTCCTGTCTCAACTCCCAGGATATTGTGGAGTTTGCGAGTTCCCGGTGGTTTGTATTCCTGTGGGGAGGGAGGAATGGCTTGGAGTCAGTGTGGGAAAGAAACCTTGGAAGGGTGTGCACAGATCCCATACCAAAAATCAAATCAAATCAGGAAACTACTCAACACGACAGGAAATGCTGTATAATTGACAAGACAGAACAAAATAAACAGCAAAGCTGCGTTTTCAGTAAGGTGATGCAAAACAAACAACTCACCATTTTATATATTTCTCTCTATATTTATTATTATCCTAATTGTTTTACCTACCCTTTTTCCATCTTTGGTCTTCTTCAAGTTCCAAGTGCTATCTGGCAACTTCTCAAAGAACTTTCTTGCTTTGGGTGCTTGGTCGAGGATGTGGGTTGGTGGTATCCCCAAAACTTCCACTATTTTATTCATCTGATCCACCTGTCCCAAATAAAACGGGTTTGTGAAGGACAAGTGACAGCCAGCCCAGCTGTGGCACAGATATCAGCTACTCACACAAGTCCTAAGTTACTTAATTTAAGAAAAATTTTATCTGGACAAAGCAAATTAAGGAGTAAGAGGGAGACACAGAAAATCATGAACAGGCAATTTTGCATCCTGACAAAAGTCCTGTTATTGATGTTTCATCCTTTCAGAATTACCAGACTTGCCTAATTTATGCATTCCAATTAAAGAGATGAAAATCATGATGGGAATTACCAACAAAAAAAGCCAAAAATACCCAATTCCTGGGACATAACTTACCTCATTTGCCCCACTGAAGAGAGGCTCTCCAGTGTGCATCTCGACTAAAATGCACCCAAGGGACCACATATCAATTGCAAGGTCATAAGGCATTCCCAGTAGCACCTCTGGTGAGCGATAAAAACGACTCTGGATATATTGGTATATCTGCAATAAAAACACATCCCAGTCACAATCACACACAGCAGCCAAAAGGGAATGAAAATTCCAAGTGACAAAACACAACTGCCATGAAAATCCCATTTTGGTGCAGGGAAGGATGAGGGATAATAAAATTGATACATTCATTACAGTAATAAAAGGATCTAATTGTTACTTTTTAGGAAAATATTATGCTCATGGAAAAAAAGCAGGAAGTTCAGCTTCTTTTTTTTTTTGTAACTGTGATTCTTAACGTTTCAAAATTATCTTATTATTGATAAATAATGGATTTTTGACAAATAATTCCGATGTCATTTCACCTCCTGGTATCATCCTTCAGTCCTTCCTTTTAATTTATAGCAGAAAGTTCTTTTATTAATTATTTATTAATCTCTCTCATTGCTGCTTTCAATGTAATATTTCATAATCTGATCCACCCTTCCTAAATTTATTCTGCTGCTGGCTAGTGCCAACTCCTGAAGAGACAGTTGGGGCACTTTTGGTGAAGTTAGTCCTTGAATTCCTGAATTCTTTTCCTAAAGATTTCCAATCTGCAGTGTCACTAATTATAAGCAGGGGACATGCTAAAGGAATGCTCATGGAAAGAGGACTACAGATGGAATAAAATAATATTAATATTGATAATAGTTGTGGGGCTTTTTTTACTTAATTTTTTGCTTTGTTTACTAACACTGCTGATTTCTCCAACCCGGTGCTGATACATTCTCCACTGACAAGGTACAAAAGCACAGCCACGTAGAAACAAAAAAACCATGGAAAATTTATCACAGGGTGGATTTTTATCTACTGGGGCACCAAAGGAAGTGGTGGATTGTCAAATTGTTCAAAATAAGGTGTGGATGTGACACTTGTGGACTTGGTTTAGTGATGAACGTGGTGCTGCTGGTTCATGGTTGGATTTCATCAGAAAAATCTTTTCCAACCTTGACAATTCTGGGATTGTGCCACTCGTATTTAAAGCTCTTGTGGACTGCAGATCTCTCTTTAAAATCGAGCTCTTGTTTTAAAACCATCATAAATAAAGTTTCAATCAACTAGATGAGCATCATGACTTTAAAATCCTGCGTTTTTCAGCAGCGCCAACAGAATTTTCACCCGTTTCCTCCCCAAAACTCACCCTCTGCCCAAGCTGACACGAACTGCCAAAATCCACAATCTTGATGGCGCTCCTTTTGGGGTTGCAGAGCAGGATGTTCTCTGGTTTTAGGTCACAGTGAATGATGCTGAGCTCGGGGGTGGCCAGGAAGAGCAGGGCCGTGCACATCTGCTGCGCGAATTTGCGCGTCAGGTTGAGGGACACGCCGCGGAAGTTGGTGTTCCTCAGCAGGTCGTACAGGTTGTAGGACAGCATCTCAAACACCAAGCACAGGTGGTTCCTGAACATGAAGTGGCGCTTCAAATGCACTGGAGAAAAGGGGAAAAATATCATTAGTACACACTGAGAATTGTGGGTTAATTACAGCACAGCAGGTAGGAAGGAGGACGGTTAATAAAGTAACAGCATCGTTTTTCTTTCCTGGTTCTGTGGTATTTACAAAATATTTCTGCCAGGCTTGGAGGATAAGAGTGCACCTCAGTAAAACTGGGAAATCTTTAGAAATCTTTTAAATATTTTAATCAATATGTAGGAATCTGAGCACTGATCAAAGTAAGAGCATTGGGGTTTTTCCTGGTTCTGTGGTATTTACAAAATATTTCTGCCATGCTTGGGGTACAGAGGGACATTTTACACATCCTTGGCTGAAAAAATTCTTGAAATCTTTTAAATACTTTAATCAATGTGTTGGAAGCTGAGCACTGAGTAAAAGAAGAGCACTGGGGGTTTTCCTGGTTCTGTGTTATTTACAAAATATTTCTGCCATGCTTGGAGGATAAGGGGATATTTTTACATCCTCAGGTGAACCTCAGTAAAGCTGAATTAACAAAAAAAAACAAAAAAAGTGAAGATATATATAATCAAAGTAAGTTATCACTATCTCACATTTACAGAGGAAATGTTTAACTGTGAGAATAATTTAAAATACACATGACAATTTAAAAGCAAGCTGATTACTCCAATGAATAAAACTGATCAATATCTCCAAGGAATTGTATTCATTTCCTTCAGGCACAATCTCAGTTTATGAAAGGGACCAATCCAAGCCTTTTCAGTAAATAAGTGAAATATTTGTCAAGTTTCCTCTGTTCAGAGGCCAGCAGGGTTTGCCACTGTCAAACCTTCAGGTTGCCAGAAGAAAATTGAAATGGGAAAAACATTTCAGAGAAAAAGCAACACACTCCCCTTTCTGACACAATAAAATCTTGATTACGAGCACCATGAGAATTCAGACTTTTAATTTTTGTGGATTTTTGGTCAGCTTGGTGTCCATGGATTTGTTTTCTCCATTATCCCAGAGCAGTTCCTTTACAACTCACCTGAGATGGAACATTTTGCTCCCACCCTGATGCCATTTCCTGCCACGCATCCTCCTCCAAATTCCTGTTCTCTCACCTTTGGAATTTTCCTCCCACCATTCCACGTCCTGCTGGGCTTCCTACACTTGATTCCAACTCCTCCCCACACTTCCTGAGCTCACTGGACCCACCAGCTTGGCAGGAACCAACAAATATCATCACAAATATTCCAAAAAGAGATTTGGAAATCAGCTGAAAGCAGCCTAAGCTCAACAGCAAGATCTAAAGCATTCAGAATAAAATAAATATGAGGAGTAATTAATTCAATACCTATGTAGTACTTCATCTCAGTGTCATGTTTGTTCATCAGCTCGAGCAGTCTCACTTCAATCTGGGCCTGGTTTAGGAAAGCCTTCTTATTTTTGATGATTTTGATGGCCACCCACTCCTGCTCCACTCGGTCATAAGCCTTCACAACCTGCAAGAGAAGCCACATCCATCAGGAAAATCCAATTTTCAAAACCCACCCAAACTCCCTTTTTCACCCTTCTGAAGTCAGAATTGTCCTTTTTAATTCTATTTCTTCTGACGATACAACAATAAAGGCACAACTGATTTGGTGATGTTTATTGCAGTGATGTCACTTAAAATAAAAATTATCTAAACCAACGCTATAAAAGGACTGGTAAATTTGAGAAAAACTAAAAACTACAAAACAAAAAGCTCCATCCTCCTTCCAGCCTTGGCTAAAGCTGCAACCAGTCAAAACAAATGCTGCTAAAGACATTTATAAGAACCAGCACTAATTACTGTTTTAATTTAAAAAATCCATTTCAAACTAAAAACCTAACTCAAACTAAGAACCTAACTCAAACCAAAACCAAAGTCATGTTAAAACTGCCAACAGATGGCAAAAGGTGGAGGATTTCTCATTGTAAAATGCAACACACACTGAAATATAATGGAATGTTTCCTGCAGTAACATGAAATAGCACAAAATACGAGTGTCTGAACAGGCACTCAGGATAACAGGAGGGAGGAAAAAAAAGAGTTTTAGTTTCAAAATGAAGGAGTAACAGCACTCCAAATTAAATCCAACTGTGATCCACATAAATTACATCAATGCACAAGGAGCCATTACCTGTCCAAAGGATCCTTTGCCTATTAAAGAGTCGATTTCATAGCGGTCCATCCACTTCTCCCCATTTTTCACGATGTAGTCGTAGTTGTCATCATCATAACCATCATTGTAAACCTTCCTCTCCTTTTTGTGACTGGAATCATCTCCCTGGCCCTGCTGATGCCGCCGTTTTTTTTTTGCATAGTAAACCTGGAGAGGAAAAGGAGCTTCCTTAAGAGCCCTGCTTAGAACTGCAGCTCCAGAAAGAGGAAAATCAACTTTTATTCAGCATCTTGTGGATTTAAAGTGCAACTTCTACAAGTGGAAAACCAAGCAATCCTCTCCTCCTATTGCTGTGTTTGAAGTCAGGTCATTATTCCAAAGGAAAAGTCTTAAATAATTGAAGAACTGGGAAAGCAGAGCTAAAGAAATGTGCTAACACTAATAAATAATAGTAACAACACTGCTAAATGTAGTAACACTAATAAATAATACCACTGATAAATGTAGTAGCATTAATAAATAATAGTAATAACTCTGATAAATGTACTAACACTAAGAAATAATAATAATAACAACACTGATAAATGTAGTAGCACTGATCTCTGGAGTACACAGGTACCAAAGGAATAGAATCTTCCCAGCACACAGTAAAATTCAAAATGCTAACTAGCCTGGAAACAAGAATTACCACTTGATCTTCCCACAAGTCTGGGAAGGAATTCCAAGGAAGTCATTAATCACCATAAAAATCCCTTCACATTCCCTTTAATTGTCAAAGGTTGAAACTAATTGATGCTTTCCTGTATTAATCTTAACTTCATATTTTCCATTCTTCAATAATTTAGGGAAAACACTTTAGCATTTTCCTTAGAAGTTCTAAGAAACATTAATAAAAACTTTTATTGAGCTCAAAGTGTGCTTGTGCCACTCGTGTCTCCTTGTCCTGCAAGCTCAACATTTGTTTATAAAACAACAGAAAATAAATCCCAGCATGAAAGATTTCCTGTGTGCTGGACAGAAAGCAGGACCGTGACACCAATGACCTCAAAAAAGACATGAACAACTGAGAGAAAACTCGATTTTTTTGGATCTCTTGATGAGCTTATTCGTAGAAAATCCACTTAAATCATGTATTGTAACAAACATCAGTGCACATTAAAGACAGCTGCAGCCATTACCTCATTAATATGCTTGTAGGTTTTGATCAAATCTACGGAGAGTTTCCTCAATGGAGCAGTGGCTGGGTCACGAAAAGTTTGGGGCATCCGCCTCTGGAATGGGAACATGGCAGAAATTAGAACAAAACTAGGAATTTACTGGTATAGTTACTACATCAAATTGTGAAATTCCTCACAGAAATGAGCTATTTAAATGCAACAGGTGTTTTTTTAAACTGACAGTAAAAAAAAACCACACACCCAGTTTAGTTACTTTTTAATATATTAATAATTTTTAATATATTAAGGATTTTTCAAAAAGGAGTGAATTCCAAGGTTCCTACCTCTGCTCCCACTACACCCAACAGGTTTAATCCAAATATCCTCTGACAACAAAGACTCTCCTCCATCACTCGTCCCCCTCAGGACTGACACATGAACTGTCACTATATTTAAGGTACAGCTTCAAAGGAACTTCCTGGGAAGCTCCTTTGGAAGTTCACAGGAACTGCTGGAGAACTGGGCCAGCTCACCACATTCAACTGCATTAAATTCCGAGTAAGAAGAAAATCCAGAACTACCAGGAGACAAACCATCCCCGTGTGTCAGCACTGCTGGACAAGCTCTGGGAATTCTGTCCCACCCAGCCGGAGTCCGATGGGCAGTCTGGAGAGGGGCCTGAGCCTCAGCCTGCTGCTCTCCATGGGGAGAGCCCCTCACACAGGGGCTCTGGAACATTCCAGGGAGGAGACCCCAGCCCCTCTCTGGGCTCTGCTCAGGGCTGGGCACTGCCCAGGGCAGAAGTTGTGCCTCCTGTGCAGGGGAATTGCTGGGCTCAGTCCCTGCCCGTGGCTCTGGGGCCATTGCTGGGCCAGGAGCAGAGCCTGGGCACTGCTCTGCCCCTCCCTGGGACACCAGGGACAGACTGGGACAGCCTGGGACTGACTGGGACAGACTGGGACAGACAGGGACAGAGTGGGACAGAGAGGGACAGACTGGGACAGACTGGGACACACAGGGACAGCCAGGGACACTCAGTGCTGAGGGCCCCTCTCAGCTGGGGCTCCTCTCCAGGCTGAGCAGCCCCAGCTCCCTCAGCCTCTCCTGGGCACGGAGATGCTCCAGGCCCTTCCTCAGCTCCAGCAGCTCCTGTCCCTGCTGTGCTGAGGAGCCAGAGCTGGACACAGCCCCCCAGAGGAGCCTCCAGGGCTGGGCACAGGGGCAGGATCACCCCTGACCTGCTGGGAATGCTCATCCCAATGAATCCCTGGATCCCATTTGCCTTCCTGCCCCCAGGACACTCTGCTGGCTCAGGGACACCTCAGTGTCCCTCAGGACTCCCACATCCTTCTCCAGCAGGTGACCCCCAGCCTGTGCTGGTGCCTGGAGTTATTCTCCCCCAGGTGAAGGACCTGGCTTTGCCCTGGTTGAATTTCAGACAGTTCTCTGCCCATCTCTCCAACCTGTCAAGGTCTCTCTGAAAGCCTGCACAGCCTTCAGGGGAGGTTTGGGGTTTTTTTTTTGTTTTCCTGTGTGGCTAAAACATCTCTTGTACTTCTGTCAGCTCATGAGCGCAGAGGTTCACCAACACACCAGGAATCTGCTGAAGTAATCCAGAACTTTGGGAATGCTCTTCCCAATGCACCCCAGGATCCCACTGACCTTCCTACCCCCAGGACACTCTGCTGGCTCAGGGACAGCTCGGTGTCCCCAGGTCCTTCTCCAGCAGGTCACCCCCAGCCTGTCCCTGGGGTTGTTCCCCTCCAGGTGCAGGACAGAAAACCTCAGGATGAGTTTAAGCAATTCCATGTATTTCCATGCTTTTCCACAGGAAAAGCCTGTTCCATGTATGCTTTCCATCAGTGTCATTGAACTAATAAATGAGTTATTCAATGGAGATGTCCCAGGAAGGCCTGGAGGTGGCACTCAGTGCTCTGGGCTGGGGACAAGGTGGAAACCAGGCACAGCTGGGATTCACCTTGGAGATCTTCCCCAACCTAAATGTTCCTGGAATTCTGTGATATGAATTTGAAAATTCAGTCACCTTCTGTGACTGAAGAGAGAGTTTGCCATTACCAAGTCTACCTGCTCTTCTATTTTTTACAGGATAACTTAACGTTTATAATGGTTGCTGTACAAAGAACTCTTCCCCCCCCCCCAAAAAAAATAAAAAAGTTAAAAGTAAGAGGACCCAAAAATGTGTTCACGAAAGAAATTAAACAGAGTTTGTGCTTCTGAAACTGGACCTGCACTGGACCACCCTAGGAAGCCCAACTTTCATTCTCCTCCTGTGTGGGCAGGGGGAAAAGAACTTAATTCTATTTTATTACAAGTACAAGCACTTTGTAAACATCAGGAAACTGTTTGAAGGTTTCCCAAACAAACTCTGGGACATTTACAAAACATTCTTGTTTCTTCCTTTCATCTGGCAAACAAATGTGGCCCCCTGAAATAAACCTCACCTAAAGGGGATCTTTTGGTTCTCTCCCACAGCACTGAGCAACAGCAAGTCCTGATCCAGCTGTCATTGTTAAAGCATTTTCAAATCCAAATATTTCCTTCCAATTCCTTTATTCTGACTGGAAGAAGGTATTGGAATATGGGAACACTTGGTGGGTTTTGCTGGTGAAAGAAACCAGGATGTGGCAGAGGAATATCAGGAATATTGACAGGGCCCAGTCTCTGTCCTGGGCTGGATGAACAGCACAGGGACTTGATTTTTCAGGGAAAAAATTCCATAGTTCAGACCAACTATTGCCACAAAAAATTGCTCTCATTTGGAAAGGGAGTTTGTCTGACAAGTCTTCATGTTTATTTTCTAATTTATAAGTCAAATTTGCTTGCTTACTTCAAAAATAAGGATCTAATTTCCACTCTGAAATAAAGAGCCTGGTGAAAAAAAAAATCATCTGATTTATCACCATCCAAAAACTGTAAATAATTTAAATTCTGCAGGCTACTGCAGCCAGTCCCTTATTTTAAAATCGTGCATTTTGACAGTCAACCATTTCTGAGCACACTCTTGAACCTGTATGAACTTTTCCACAGGTTCTATTTTGCTTTCCCGTGTTCATGAAGTTTTGGATTGGAATTTTTTTCCTCACACTTTTATACTGTGAAATTTGTGATATTCCCTTCTTTTTCCAAGTGAGATTCTTTCTTCCTGATGATGGAAGACCTTGGACCAAAGTCATGAAGTATTTTATACAACAACACTCAAAATTCTTTTTTGTTGGGGTTACTTTGATTTCTGTCTTGGACTTAAGGAATGCTCAACCACCCAAAGAAAAGGGAAAAGAAAAGAAGGAAAAAAAGGGCAAAGGAAAGGAAAATTCCCATTTCACAAACTTCAGTCTCTATCTGGTGGCCAGACAGCAACACTGCAAGCTCAGCTCTCCCTAAAACCAGAACACAAATTAAAGAGATGCTGCATCTCAGGTCTGAGAGATGCAATTAAATTACAATTATAACGTGTCATTAAATAATAAGGGAATGCCCACAAAGGAAGCCCCATTATGTGTCCTCAACGCCCATTTTCTGGGAACTGTGACTTTTAACTCAGGTGTGCTGTTTGAACTCCCAGCCTTTGAGGATGGAACACACAATAAATTTCTCTTTTTTTGTCCAAACAGATGGGATTCTTCCTTTTCAAGTGATTTTTATTTTGATTATGGAGAATCCTGAGCTCTGAGCTGTTTATGGGATGTTTTAATTCAGATTTTTTTTTTTTTTTAGAAAGATCCACCACCATCCACATTCATTAAAAGAAGAAAGAAAAAAAAAATAAATTCAGCTTGTGTATAGCACATGTTCCACTTCACAAACAGAATAAATAATGAAGATTTCATTGTGTCAGGGCAACTTTTAGCAAGAATTCCAAGTGTAATTGTTTAATTGACCTGCGTGGCCACACTGGTGACAGAGACTGCTGAAGTTAAACCATCATTAAAAATAACGTGGATCAGGCAGTGGAAATATCTGAATTAAGGATTTTAAACTGCAGCATGAACTTGGCAATGATCTTGATGTGGTCAATAAAATCTCTGGTCAGTAAAACTTCAAATTATGTAGAGTGACCTTAGATAAACAGAGATAGAAAGGTGTTTAGCAGTCAGCCTGACCTTCCCACTCCAGGTGTTTCATGAAAGCTGAACTGCTGGAATTTGTAAAACTCCAGGTAAATTAATTTTCTAGGAAGTTTGTAATTAAAGTAAAAGAGTTGGAGGCAATCTGAGTATCCATGATGAAGATAAACAGAGCAGCAAAAAAAATAAAAAGGAACTCTGAAGCTGTGACAACTTTTAAACTCTTATCTTTTATTCCCATCAGGCTGTGTGGAACTCACATGATGGAACCAGTTAAAACTGGACAGAGAAATATTAATTTATTATTACAACTACAAGAGAAAGATCCCAGAGGTCCAAACTTTTCTGTTCACTTTGGACCACGTGCTCCCACACTCCCCTGAAACTGAAGCACTCAGCAGCCACAGCCAAGAGCAGGACCCCATCCTGCCAGCACTATTGGGGAAATAAAAGCCTTAAAAAAAAACTCCTGAAGGAAAAAAATCTACAAAGACAGAGCTGGAAGTTTTTAACTGTAATTTAAAACCTCATAAATAAGTGAAAAACAAAACAATCTGGCTGGTCTTGGAGTATCTTCCTAGAATTCTTTGATCCTTGTCAGTGATGGGTTTGGGGACCACAGCCAGAAAGCAGTAAGTGCAAGAGAAAATTATGTAAATAAGCTTTTAAGAGCAACTTATATGCAATTATTTATATTATTTATATTTAGTATAGAGATCTTTTATATAATTTAATATAAATTCCCATTATTGTTTCCTAACCTTTCATCTGCAACTGTGAATGATTCCCCAAAATATGGCCTGCAAGCCACTACAACCCCAAATCCAAGCAGGAATAAAAACAATAAACTCAAATTCAAGACCCGGCTTCCTTTTCTCTGGTTATGAATTAAAATCACTCCAGGAACCTGAACCAGACACTCCATTTGAAAAAAAAGAAAAAAAAAAAAAGAAAGGAGTCAGTCTGCAGGAAAGACACAAAAATAACCTGCAGGAACATCATCAGGTGATTCCTGAAGCTCAGGGAGTTGGTGGCAAGGATGGGATTTTTTTGGGAGAGGAGCTTTCCCGGCAGCAGCACCGCGGCGCTGCGGCCAGCAGAGGGGGAATGGAGCTCGGGGAAAAAAGCTCCCTGGAATCCCGGCAAAGCCAAACTGGGAAAATCCCGATTTTCCTGAGCCCTCCGGCTGGCTCAATCCACCGGGAACGGCAGCAAAGGGGCTCCAAATCGCTGTCAGTCACCTGCTGAATGCTCACACCACGCAGGGCACTTCTAGGGCACCCAAATGGGGGGTTTGGGGGGCACCCAAAAAAATTATTTTTAGGGCACCCAAAGAGGTTATTCTAGGGAATCCAAATGGGGTATTTCGAAGCACCCAAATGGGGTGTTTTAGAGCACCCAAATGGGGTGTTTCAGGGCATCCAAAGAGGTTATTTTAAAGCACCCAAAGAGGTCATTTTAGGGCACCCTAACAGTTTACTTCTAGGGCACCCAAATGGGGTATTTTGGGGCACCCAAAGAAGTTAATTTTAGGGCATTCAAATCGGGTGTTTTAGGGCATCCAAATAAGTAGCAAGTTATTTATTTTAGGGCACCCAAATGAGTTACTTTTAGGGTACCCAAAGAAGTTTCAGGGCACCCAAACAATTTACTTTTAGGGCACCCAAAGAAGTTACTTTTAGGGTTCTTTTAGGCTACCCAAAGAAATTTTTTGGAGCATACTTAGAAGTTCCTTTTAGGACACACAATTAGGTTACTTTTAGGGCACTCTAATAGTTTATTTTTAGGGCACCCAAGCAGATTATTTTAAGGAACCCAAGCAGGTTGGTTTTAGGGCACCCAAACAGTTACTTCTAGGCTGTGGAAAGCTGTGGCACCCAAGCAGTCCCAAAGGTCCAGGCTGCTGGTGTTAGGAAATTCCAGGAAACTGAAGCTCCTGGGTCCAATCCTCCTCTGTCTGACTGGATGGGAGCCACTGCATGGAAAAGATCCAACCTTAAAGGATCAAACTTCCTGAATCTGCCTGAAGTCACCTTTTTCCTCCTCCTGTTTTTATGGATATATTAAGATCAAACTACCCAGGCTTCTCCAACAGCCAATTCCTTTTGCTGCATATTAAACCCAGGATTTTCTGGAAGATAAACATTGGAGAAAAGGAGGCTCAGGAGGGAACTTCTGCTGCCAGAACAGGGACAGGAGCAGAGGGAACGGCCTCAGGCTGGGCCAGGGTGGAGGCCAGGAGCAATTTGCCCATGGCAAGGGTGCTCAGGCCTTGGCAGGGGCTGCCCAGGGAGCTTTGGAGTGCCCATCCCTGCAGGTGTCCCCTGGAGGTGGCACTCAGTGCTCTGGGATGGGCACAGGGTGGCATTGGGGACAGCTGGGACTCATCTTGGAGATTTCTTCCAACCTAAATGATTCTGGAATTCTGTGGTACGAACTTGCAAAGGCAGAAGTCACCTCTTGTGACTAAAGAGAGTTTGCCATTATAAAAGGCTGGTCTGTGTTAGAAGCTCTAAAAGGAGATGACAGAGACAAGAAGTGGTGGGATTCCACCAGAGGAATAAATCAACCACGCCAAGATGGCTCCAGCAATGTTCTCTGCAAGGTTCCTTTCCAGAACTGACATTTACAGGACACAACTGCTTTAATCAAGAGAGAAACAAGTGGCAGCATGTTCATGGCAATACCTTGAACAAAAAAAGGATTCCTGTAGGAATGTCATAAAGAGAGAATCTGTAACCTGCAGGGATCAATGGGACACAAACCTCCAGATGTTTGCACATCACATCTGGAGAGAAAAGCACAAAGCCTTCAACCACAGAGGTCAAGGTTTTCGTAAGAACAAAATTTGGGTTTTAATCAAGATGAAAAAGAGCTGAAGAAGATGAACCAGAGCAGAAAAAGGGGAACCCAAAAGAAAGAATAAGGGATTTATTCTGCAGAGAGACCAGGTCCACAGCAGATGATCTGAGCCACCTGCAGAAGATCTCAACTGGATCTGGCTGTGCAGATAAAATCCGAAATGCAGTGCAAAGACAAAAAGCTTTTGAGATTCCCCACAGAGGCTCACACAGCACCTCCACTCCAAGCTGGAGCCTGGTGAGGAGAACTCTTGGTGGGCCTGGGTGATGGGAGAAGCACAAGAACTCGAGAGAGGAGAGGCAGGGAAGGGAAGTTGTCAGAAGATTTCAGAAAGTTGGGCACCAGCAAAGCCAAGAACACTGATTCTGTCAAACTGTGGTGGTGGTGCAAAGACAGCTTAATTGCCATGGTCAAGGTGGCCAGCTGATCACTGCCTCACATGCCTCATGTCCATACAACCTCAAGTTCCTTGAGTTTGTTTCTAAAGTGCCTTGAAAGCATTTAGGTTCAGGTTTTCTTGACTGAGCAGACTCACTGTAGAAGTTTTGGCAGACCCTTTAACCTAAAAAACTCCCATAAAATGCCTTTGTAGATCCTCAAGCTAAATATTATTATATAGGAGATTTCCTCTTCCTCCCAACTGGCCCTCAGGAAAGGAAACCCACTGCAGGCTCAAACCAGGACACCCAGATTGTCATTTGCCTTGGCCAGCTCCAGTCACTTTGCTGCAGCCATTGGACATCTCCAAATCCTGGCACAAAACATCCTGGCCATCCTCATCCCCTCTAATCCTTTCCTTCTGCAAAAGTGTCTTCTCACAGCACCAGAGCATCTCCTGATGGGTCTGGAGACTTTTCTACCTCAAACATCTTGAGCAGCACACACACTTCAGCTCCATCCTCTTCAGTTAAATATTCCTCATCAGCCTGAACCAAATTTTTAAGTTCTGACTTCTAGGCTTGATTGGAACCCCCCTCTGCCCTTGTGTTTCCACAAGTGGGATGTGGAATTTTTAAAACCCAACAGAACTCCCACTTATCCAGAGCAACAGCAGCTCTTATGGCTCCCAACACTCTGAGTTAGGGAGCTCTTTCAGCAGTCCTACCTACTCAAATAAAATATATTTTGTGCAACACTCTGTATTCCAAATACACCAACCAGTGACTCTCCAGTGCAAAACTGTCCATTAGGATAAGTAATAAAGCAATCAGATGCTAACAAACAGCACAAAAATTTTTAAAATAGTTATTTTAAAAAGAGCTTTTCACAATTCTCCACTTGGCTCACCTTTCTCTCCCCTATATTAAAAATTGCTACAAGTAGAAGTAAACTTCTGTGTTCCAGAAGTTTAGAAACAACTTCCAAAACTTTCTAAAGTTATAGTATCTATATATATAGAGAGATATATTTTAATATATACAATATATTTTCTGTATATATTACATAATATATATTATATGTAATAAGAGTATACATGTTTATATAGATATTTATATATTATAAATATATTAAATATGCATAATATATAAGGGTATGCAATATATGCATATTGTATAATATATATTTTATATAAATATTTTTAATATACTGTTGTATATTAACTCCATCCTTACAGAGTTGGGAGTTAGTTTAAAAAACCCCAAACCCTACTAGAATAAATGGCCTGATCCTGTAATTTATGGTTGTATAATATAGGGCTAGAGAGGGATGTTTCACAAGGGTTTAGAGAGACAGGACATGGGGGGAATGACCTTAAACTGCCAGAGGGCAGGGCTGGGTGGGATTTTGGGCAGGAATTGTTCTCTGTGAGGGTGGGCAGGGGCTGGCACAGGGTGCCCAGAGCAGCTGTGGCTGTCCCTGGATCCCTGGCAGTGTCCCAGGCCAGGTTGGACATTGGGGCTGGGAGCAGCCTGGGACAGTGGGAGATGTCCCTGCCCATGGCAGGGGTAGAACTCGATCTATAAAGATACCTTCTAACCCAAATTATTCCACAACTCCACGTTTCCAGGAGTGCCAGAAGCAGCAGGAGCTGTCCCCATACCTGGTTTGTTAATGGGAGTGGCTGCTCGAGCTGCTCAGCGTAGGATAAGGCCGAGACCTGCTGGTCACTGATGTTCTGCTGCCGCCGGTCACTGTACTGCTGATGCGAATGGGACATCTGTCCAGCCATCTGAAGGCCAGCAGCATGGAATGAAAACGATGGTGCAAGCCGAACAGATGAAGGTTTGCATGCTGAAGTCTCTCCTCCTGCAAAGACAAGGTGAGGGTTAAGCAGCTGATGGGTTGAGAATCTTGCCCTGTGTTCACAGTCCCGGACCCTGGAGCTCATCGGCACCCATTGGTTGTCACATATGGGAGATTCCATAGGGAGTGATCCCAGAATTCTCATTATCTGCAGGGCTGGACAGGGACTTCTCACAGGGACAAGGGGGAACGGCCTTAAGCTGAGACAGGCGGGGTTAAGTGGGATTTTGGGCAGGAATTGTTCCTTGTGAGGGTGCTCAGGCCCTGGCACAGGGTGCCCAGAGCAGCTGGGGCTGTCCCTGGATCCCTGGAGGTGTCCCAGGCCAGGTTGGAGCAATCTGTTCAGGTGGAAGGTGTCCTTGACCATCTCCACGTTTAAAGGTCCCTTCCTACCCAAATCATTCTGGGATTCTAATCCTGAGCATCCCCTTTCTCACATCTTCACCTGGGTGTCACAACTCACTCAGAATTTGGCTGGGGTTATTCCAAACACACAAATTTTGTGTATGGATTCCACAAAAACACACAAGTTCTGCATTTCAGGGTTGCTCCCAGCAGCTTCCTGAACTGACTGTACCAAAGGAAAATCCAGTGTCCAGCCCTGGGAGCTCGTCTTTGTTTGGGGATAAAGTTTAGGGGGATGATGGTGGTGATGGGATGATCCCAAAGGGCTCTTCCAACCCTGGTGATTCCAAGAATCCCCAATTCCCTGTCCTCTGTTTATGCCTCCCTACAAAGAGCAGCAAACAAAGAGCAGCTGCAATCTGAAAGCAAAATTATCACTGAAGATTAAATTTAGAAGGAAGGTGTTAAACAGCCAAGCACCTGACCAGTAAAGGGAAATCCCCACTTCCTTTACAGCCCAAACCTTGCAAGAAAATAGAAGCACTAGAAAACAGTAGATGGGTACAGCCAAGATTTGGCTTTCTTAAAAATAACTCTGTCAAAAGAAAACTCAAATATTAAAATTGATACTGCACCATTGACTCAACACCTATCAGGGCAACAGAAGAATGGCATGGATGAAATCAAACACCACTTTACGTTGATTATATTAAAATATTAACCATTTTAAGTGAACATTGCCCAGAAAATTACTTTTAACACTTCTACAAAATGTCCATTAAAAACTGACAATCAGAGTTAATTTTCCATCTCTACAACTTGGTGGATTTAGTGAATGTTTCCTTTTCAAGATTCACTGAACACTCCTGTAAGAATGGCTGAACATATGTAAGACATCATCCAGTATCTCTACTTATTACTCTTTTTAATTTCTGAGGTTCTGCTTAACCTGAAAAAAAAAAAAAAATCATAATCTCACTTAGCAACATCATGGTGACTGAAGTAAAAGTCAAAACAATATTTAAATCAGAGAGTCAAAAATACCACTAATTCTGAAGTGTAGAGCCAGTCACTTTCAAAGGTTTAAACTTTGTATTTTCTTACCCCAGGCCATAGGTTTCCAAGAGAGAGATACCTGGCCAATTACGTAATTTAATAAAAACAAATCTAATTTTAAAAATGCTGCCCTTCCTTGTGTTCCTAAAAAAGCAAAAAGCTCAAATATATAAACCCAAAAATTCTGGCACCATGGGGTTCTCCTTTACTTTATAGGATCTTCTGACACTCCAAAAATCACAACAAATCTGAGGATAAATAATCTGAGTCATGCACTACACATTTTAAAAAGAAAGTAAAAAAGAAAGTAAAAGAGTGTTAGAAGTATAATTATCCCACAAAACAACAGTTGTTATTTGATGTTTTGGTTCAGCTGGAAAGTCTTCCAGATTGAAGACCTTTGCCTCTAGCTGCAGCCAAATCCATGAATTTTAATTTTTTAAATTTAAAATATTTTTGAGATTTGCTATTTGTGACTGTCAAAGAAGTCCCTGTTGGCATGGAGGACAGTCCCACACCAAATGTGACATCATAAATCCAAACTGTGTCCAGCTAGAACCTTCTAAAACCAGAAACACAAATGGTACCACAGCAAATCTCAGAAAAGGGGACAAGAATAGAGCCTGAGCAGTCTGATGATGTGAAGGATGACAAGGAGATGGATGGGAACTGCTTCCCATCCCAAATGGAAAAGCATTTGAGTCATCTCCGAAACGGGACTGACCTCACCCCCAACAGCCACCTGGGTGAGAAGTTTGGGCCCTGTAACCACGAGGAATTCCAAGGAATTCCATCTTTCCAAGTTGTCCCTGTGACTGGCAGGAGGGCCCCGGAGCTCACAGGCCTGGCCACAAACACAAACAAGTCCCGCTGGGCTCCGGGCCCTGACGGAATCCCTGCCCTTGTCACATCCCAAACTCTGCTCCTGACACCTGCAATCCTACCCCAGGACATGTAATCCCAAGAGAACACTCCTAGAAACACTCGAGAAAGGAGGGGGAAAAGAAGGACTGGTTAGAATAGAAATCTTGACCTCCTTTAGTTTTAGGTCGAGGAGTCGCTCCAGAAATAGGGACATTTGTGCACAGCCATTAATTGAGGTTCCCAAAGCCTCTGGTGGCTCTGAGATTGCTTTTTTGGTTCATTTGGAGAGCTCCAGACATCCAAAAAAAAATCAGGGATCTGCTGACCACCAAGGCAGGACTAAAATCCCCTGGCACTTGTTCCCACAGCACATCCAGAACTCCCTCAGGACAGAAATATCTGTGAACAAGGTGCAGTCAATCACCCATTTTTCCTTTTAACCACGAGTTCAAGCCATCACACCTTGTAAAGCACCTTGGGAAGAAAACGAAGTAAAAAAAACCCCAAAACATATGCCAAGATCTCTAAGCATGAAGTACATTAAGGGAAAAGATTATGGATTTGGAGTGGGTAGAATTATCTTACAAATAGGCCTTACCTAATGTTAGTTCAGGGGAGGCATAAAAATACCCACCTTGATGTGTATTTGCACTCAAAAGAGGCTCACAGCTCAGAACTCTCTGAAAATAGACACACTGCAAAAGTGGATTCCCTCATCAAGGAGAAGGTTTATTTCTTAAAGCATCATCTCAACACACTGGAAGAAGTTCTAGAATATATTTATTTATTTGGTGGGGACGGAAAATATTTTTGTCACTCTGAGCACTCTGGGATAGTGGAAGTTATCCCTGAACTGGATGATTTTAAGGTCCCTTTCAACCCAAACCATTCTGTGATTTTATGATTTTTCCAAGCAACAAAGAAATTATTAACTCCAGGAATAACCAATATTTGAGATTGTGATTATTGAGGAGTCTATAAATGGGTGCAAATATTGGAAAAGTTTGTGTAAGTTTTTGCATAGATTTTTAAGAACTCAATGCAGATTCAATTTCCTGCCTCATCCATTTGAGATCCTGTCATTCCCATTTTGACATCAGTCCACATAACTCATTTAGACATTAAATCTCCTCCCCCCAAAAAATATTTTCTGTGGTAAAATTAATCCCCAGCCCTCTCCTTTCAGCTACACCGAGGCACAAATATTCACTGACTGATGGGGAAGAGCTGCAGGTGGATCATCAGCCCAGAAAAAAATCAGTGGATTGTAGCCAAAGCCCAACTGGCCACAGGACTGGGAAACCTCCAAAAGTCTCTTCAACATTTCCATATTTCTGTGTCACAAATGTCAGGAGACAGGGAGATTTCTCTCTGGATCAAGTGGCAGAGTAGTTCCTCTGCTGAGTGGGACTGCACCTGAAAATCCCAACAGTAATTCCAAGGTTTCTTTGCATTCCTGTCACCCAGCTCATTAAAGATCTACTTTGCTTCTCAAAGTATCTTTGTGACTCTCTTTGTCCCTCTGTCACACTTCTACTGAAGTGTTCTATTGAGGTGTATTCGTTGTGAAAGATAAAAAAGGAGGCAAAGTCAGACAAAAATCATTAGAGCATTTTAAAAAGTGACATTTCCTTAATATGCCTTCCAACTTCTCACCTCACAATTAAAAATTAGCCCCCAAAAAAGACCACTGTGACAGTTTGGGCCCTGTGAGTGATGCAAATCTGCCTTCAGGACTGACAAAAGCAACTCCCAAGTGTAGCAGCAGATAAAGAGTGATCCTGCTGATAACAGAACCTTTGCAACAGCCTTAAAAACACTTCCCTGCCAGCTGACTGTTGTGTGAGGTGAAGCAGGTAAAAGCAGTGGGAGTCCCATCAGCATTTATTTCATATCTCTGCAAGTTTAAACGCAGGAATTCCCCAAATTTGGAAGCACCCAAGGCCATGTTGGACAAGGCTTGGAGCAACCTGTGCTAGTGCATGGTGTCCCTGCCCATGGCAGCGGGTGGAATTAGGATGATCCACGATCTCAGGCTGAAGTGTGAAACTTCCTCTGCACAATTCAGTTTCCATTCTCTCTGCCTTGCTAGAACTTCTCTTCCTTTTCTTCAACGTTTTCCCTCCTGAGATCATTGCTCTGACCCGAAATGTTTTGAGCTCCTTTCCCCACCTCTCCCTCCTATCCCAGGCTCCCTTGCCATGTTTGGGTTGTTCAGCCACGTGCAGATATTCCCTCCGCTCCTCTCAGGGATGTGCTGGCAGCCGAGTGAGAACCTGACAGAGAATCCAGAGTGTCAAGTGCCTCGTTCCCCACCAAGGGTTCTCCTTCCCACCACACCCAGAGTTTAAGAGCTTGTGGGGTCACCCCACAGAACAAGCACAGCTCCTACAGCACAGGACACCTTCAGACTTTCAATCTTTTTATTTCCAACCCCTGCTAAGCCACCACAAGTGAAGGCAAACACTCCTTGTTGCTTTTTTCTGTGTTTAAATTAGTGACGTGAAAGCAGCACGATGTCCACTCTAAGAAAATCCTGTGTTAGCTGAGGAACTGTACAACCCTCTTCCTTCACAGCAGTGTTTTTAATTTTTGCAAAGTTAAGTTTTTGCAGAGTTCTGGTCAACTTTTATTTTTCAAAATCTCTGCTTGAAAAAGCTCTCAGCATCCATGAGCATTGTCGAGTGGGAAAGGGAACCAGATCTCTGCACTGCTCTGATACCCAACGACCTTCGAGGTGAACCAGCACATCCTCAAACAGACAGGGAGCCATCAGCAGCAAACATTTGTATCTGAGAGCTCTGTGCTGACAGAAACCCACCCTGAAGATGAGCTGGACCTGCCAGAGTTGTGCCTGAGCATCACAACCAGCGAGCCCCGGGAGTTTGGAACAATCATCCTGCAGGCAATGAGCAAACCTGAACTCTGAGTGAACTCCTGCAGCCCCGCTCTGCCCATTGTCCCCCGCTCGGGGTCTGCAGTGACTGCATGAGAACCCCGGGCTGCGGGGACCTCACTCTGCTTGGGCAGGAGTGGGAAAAGCCAAGAGAACCCCGGGAAAAGCTGAGAGAACTCAGGGAACAAAGGGAAATTACCTGCGGCAGCTGCCGGAGAACAATCCCGTTATAAATATCCCACGCGAGTTCCTCCTTTGGAGGAACTTTATTATTGTGAGGGAATTAATAAGAATGGTTGCTTCAGAAGTTATCCTACAATAACTATTCAGCCGACTTCCCCGTAGAGAAATGCCTAATGCTGCTTTCCCTCCGAGCAGAATGGAGCCCTAAACATAGAAACAACCCCTCTCCCCAACCCCATTCATGGACCAACACACCCACGGACTGCTCCTGTCCCTGCTCCTCCCTGCTGGCCTGAGCTGCAGGGAGGTCACAGTGCCCAGGAGGTGACATCAAACCAACCCCAGGGTGCCATCTCTCCCCAGCCTGGACAAAAAGTAGGCCAAGAGCAGGTTCATGAACTGTTCTGCCACTGCTGAGCCTGTCCTGGCCGGTTTCTTCCCTGGATGAGCTGCAGCAGGAGGTGGACTTTGGGCACAACTTGTGGTCTGTGACTTTTGTGCAATTAGAGGACACCAGTTCCCTTTCCTGGAGGAAAAACTGGGACCTGTCACAGGGAAAGACTGTGGGAAATATCTCCAAAAAAAAATTAAAAATCTGGTACCAGAAAGACTGAACGCCGCTGCTCCTTGTAATTCTCCCACTACAAGAGAAAGAAGTTTCTAAAACTCGTTTAATCCACTGGCAACACAGTATATAAATCTGTGTTTCATTAACTTATAAATATGACTTTGAGTGCACTCCGGAGAATCTTAGGACTGAGAAAACCTTGTGAAAGTGAAACCACTTTTTTTTTTTAATAAATGAAGCCCAAGATTGCCAAAATTCTCAGCTAAAACTTACAGGAAACACCGGCACTCTGAACTTTCAAAGTCCAAATTAAGCTCTGCGAGACCTCTGCTTTTCCATTTTTAACCTGGTGAAGCAGCTCCTGAAAAGCACAGCTAAAAAACCACCTGGAATTCCACGAGGAAACAGGGACAGGCCTACAAAGGACTGAATGGAGAATGAAAACCCACTAAAAAACGAAGAGAAGCGTGCCCAGAAATGAGGAAAGGCCAGAATCCTTCCCCAGCTTTAATTCTGTGCCTCCATGTCAATAAGTTATGATTCTGTTTAGCTCCATGAATGCCCTGTTTGTTTTAGGGGGCAGAATGGAAGCAGCGCTCGCTGAATAGGTGGCCACACAATAGATCTTTTTATTTTCATTGTGCTTAACGTAATATCCCTTGCCACTCTTCAGACTACGCTCCAAATAAAATTATTCCTGGCTGCATATATATTCTATAAGAGCGCTCATTGTTTTAGCATCCTTGGAATTCACAAACAATCATTTCCTTCTGTAGAATTCTGGATTTTCTCCTGTTCTGCAGGCGAGAGACACGGGATGAACTCCGTAATTGAAGTTTTTGTGCGTTCAGGACTTTGCAAAGACAAGGGACACATCCTAGCAGGTAAATCTCTGTTTTACAGAGCTCCACAGAGGAGCAGCTTTACAGGTTAGGTTAAAAAAAAAAGCTCCTTTTTGACTCCTCATGTGATCCTCCAAGAGAGGATATCCCAGGATTTAGAGAGGAAACAAGCGTACACACACCAACAGAGTTATTAGTGAAGGTTTTTCTATTTTCTAATAAAATTCAAGTTCTTCCCAAGTTTTCCTGCCACACTGGAACTCTGTCCAACTCCTCAGGAGCGTTGGTCAAACTCAAGTACTTTGGCTGGTGATTCACCCCAGTGTGTATTTATTTATTTAATGACAAATGAGTGAGCAAAGCAATATCTCAGCAGTCAATACTTTATTATTGAATGTTTAATAACCTGTATTTATTTCAAGAAGAGGCCTAACATTTGCTTTAAAACTGACAAATAAAAATTATCCACATCCTCCTTTTCCTGAGGTCACTAATGATGGTGAAAATGTGCCAAGGTTGAGGTTCTGAAGCTTCTTTTTTCTCTGCCCCTACAAATTTAAATTTATGATTTTATGCAACTATTCTAAGGTTTATTATTTTTCTAATTGAATGAAAAGCCTGCCATTAAAAAGAGGAAATATAAAGGAGAGAGAGAAAAGGAGATAAACTGTTTTTATGATCTTGGTGAAAGTTCAAAGAATCACAGAAACAATAATGTTGGGAAAGACCTCCAAGATCATCAAGTCCAACCTTTGACCGAACAAACGTAAAGCTCTTAAAACAGAAATAAAGATTGAAGTGTGAATACTATTCCAAACAGAGGTTTTCCAATAATTATTTAACTCCAACTACCTCTGCATCTTTAATCCTGCTGAAAGACCCACACCTGCCCCTCTGTTCTGAGTGAAAACCCCAAATACAAACAGAAAACACAAAGTTCTGTCAAATTCAGCAAATAAGGAGAAAAATCTTTTATAAACCACACTAATCTCCTAATACAGCAGAAATTTTAGTGACCCAAAGTTTAAATTGACGTGATTCTACTCCTTAAACACGCTATAAAAGAACCTCTAAACTTACTCTTCAGGTTTCAAAACAAATTCCAAGTACACACAATTTTTATAAAATCTAAGTTTTTTGTTCTGGAAATCACTAAGTTTCTCTATGAAAAGGTTAGCTTTATGCAAGAAAAACTAAATTTCCCTCTCTGCTGAACCTGAAGGTTTTAGGAAACAGTCAAAAAATTGAAATTCCACCACAGTAAAAATCAAAAATGTGCTGGTGACAGGAATTCCCACCATTACTAGTAAATGCCAGGTGGTATCAAACTGTAGATACTTATATTGCCACTTATGTTAAAGAGAAGGGGGATAAAAAAGGGAAAAAAAATAGCACAGAATGTATTTACTCAGGATTTACTCAGTAAAACAATTCATTAACCTTACAGTCGGTTTTGGGGAGTTGGAAAAGGAGAGAATGTGAGCAGATATTGAAAGAAAATACAGGAATTGGACACTAAGAGAGAGAGAGGGAGTGGGGAACAGGAGTGAAGGTGGTGAAGTGATCCATGACTAAACAGGAGAAAAAGCTGGTTGGGAAAGCAGGGAAAAAAAAAAAAAAAAAGCACAGATACAGATACAAATTTAAGTAGCAGAATATATTTTAAGCTCAGATTCCCCAATATTCTTAGACGGGAATGATATTTAGGACAGGAAAAAAAAAAAAAAAAAAAAAAGCAGGACTCAACTTACAGCTGAAGTGGGGCTTGGGTTTTGATGTGGGGGTTTTTATGTCGGGGGATGGGGGAGTGGGATGTAAATACAGCGTTTTGGAAAGGTGTGTTTGTGTTCCATAAATAGATTATTCTAAGGAATAATCAGATTCAGATCCTGCTCTCGGACAGCGTGAAGGGGCGAGGTGAGTGTATCAGCGTTCCACAGCCGTTCTTTCTGCGGGCAGCTGGCTACTTTAGGACATTTTATTGGAAAAAAAAAAAAAAAAAGAGAGAGGGAAAAGGGGGGGGGAAAAAATTAGGGTGTGAATAGGGGGAAAGCCGTGGGGGAAGCAGCAGTAGGGGTTCGTGGCGGCTGCCCCAGGCCGGCCCCGCTGTGAGGGCGGCTCGCACGGCGCAGGCCCGCGCGTGAGGGGGAAGCCGCTCCCGCGCTCCCCTCAGCGCATCCCCGCCTGCCGCAGCGCGCCCCAGCAACAGCGCCTCATTAGCATAGCCCACCCCGGGCCGCGCCGCCTCATTGGCCCGCAGCGCCGCGGCGCCGACCAATGGCGGCGCGCTATGCAAATGCGGGCGCGCAGTTGCCAGGGCAGAGCTGGCGCGCGGCGGCCAATGGGCGCGGGCTCCATAAACAAGGAGCGCGATTGAGCTTTGTCACATTCGCCGGGCGCTGTTAACACTTTCCAGTTTAGGGCGAAATTAGCTCCATCTCCCGAGGATCAGGCTCATGTTCTACATTTCACCCCCACAGCAAGGGCAGGGCGGCGCAGCCATGATACACGGGATTTACGGATAAGCGCGCCCGCCTTAGGATTTCGCCTCGCCCGGCTCCGGGACGCCTTCTCCAAGGCTGGGATGCGAGAGATTCCCCCAACGCTGCCGGGTGGGAGCGAGCCCGGCTGGAATTCTTCCCGGGGCTTTAAAAAGCTCCAAAGTTCCCTGTCGCTGCCTTCCTTAGGCAGGTCACCTCCTAAAATTACTGTGTCAGGCTACTCCTGTCCTTCCCTTTTTTCATTCCCTTTTTCCCAAGGATCTGAATTTACGTTTCATTGGTTTGGGTTTAACCCTAAAGACACAACATCCTTTATTATTATAATTATAATTCACCACCACCCCCCTCGCCGACAGATTTTAAGCAAATGAAATTTCAGCTCGTTCCACCGCCGCTAACGACTGAACATGAGCGAAGCTGAAGCATCCTACGAGAAATAAGATTTTTTTTTTTTTCTTTTGACCGATCTTTAAAGGGAAGCTAAAAAAAAAATAAAGATAAATGATCTGACAGCATATGGGTGTCTCTGCGCCTGTGACGGCGTGAATCCATCAGTGACCAGCCCCGCTCGCTGGGCTGCTGGGGAGATCCCCTTCCCACGCCAAGGGGGGGATGCGGATGTGGAAAACCGGCGGCTGGAAATGCAAAGAGTGACAGACAAGACTTACTCTGGAAGCCCCCGGCTGTCCCTGCAGCAGCAGCAGCAGCACTGTCCCCTGTCTCTCTACGCCGTGGCGGCCGCAGCGATGCCGGGCATGTTTTACTGCACTTTGCCGAGCCCGGCAGCGATGTGCCAGCGCCGCTGCGAGTCACTCACCTGCCGAGGGGGTGGGAGGGGTGCTTCCTGTTCTCCGGGGCTCCGCCAAGGTGCCACCGGACAGGGGACAAGGTGTCACCGGACAGGGGATAGGGCACGGAGCCCCCGGCCCCGCTGCGGTGACCTCGCTGCCCTGTCAGAGCGGGGACAGCACCTGGGGACAGCCCTGTTGGTGAGGGGTGCTAGGACAGCACAGCCCCTCAGAGCTGCAGCCGGCAAACTGATTGTACCGAGAGCCCAAAATGTCAGTGCTGACTGAACTTAGAAAGTGTTACCGGCTCGCTCATTCAACAACTTCATTTTGGACGTTTTAGCAG
The DNA here is from genome assembly GCA_018697195.1 of Certhia americana. Lineage (NCBI taxonomy): Eukaryota > Metazoa > Chordata > Aves > Passeriformes > Certhiidae > Certhia > Certhia americana. The sequence continues at coordinate 228,915 of JAGMWU010000044.1, forward strand.
TAGTGAAACTCCTGAAGTGTCTCCTTACGTGCTGGGAAACACCAGCAAAACTACCTGAGAGAAACTCTTGAAATATTTCCCTG
>JAGMWU010000044.1:229007-268830 GCA_018697195.1 Certhia americana
ATGCCCTAAAACACCAGCAAAAGCACCTGAGTGAAACTCCTAAAATACCCCCCTGTATGCCCTGAAACACCTGTAACCACCCGAGTGTGTGTGAAACACCCCTCAAAACCCAGTGCTGCCCGTTCTTTATCTCGTGGCAGCTTTTTTAACCAATTTATTGCATTTATTTCGTGCCCCTCTGCGTTACCTGCCCAGGGGCTTACAAGATTTTCCAAGCAATCCGGGCTGGGCCGGGACTTTGCAGCACTAATCCTTGTGCTGGGCTGCTCCGCTGTCCTTTCAGGGAAAATACTTTTATCAGCACTTCACCGAGAGTTCCTCTCTCGTGTTGGTGCAGCGCCTCCTCCTTCCCCCCACCTCCAAAGAACATTACTCACAATTTGCAGTTTGCAGCGCCAAACTAATTAGAGATGGAATAAATTACCTGCTACGTGGCAGCACGAGAGGTGAAAAACACCCAATATTTTATCCCAAATCAATACCCGGCCTGATGGCTCAGGCATTTCCAGCTGAACGTAAAGTTAGCGGAAATATCGGCATCGTTTTTAAAGCTCTCCTTTTGTACGAACGGATATATATATATTTAAAAAAAAAAAAAATTAAAAAATAAATCTTTTCCTACTCATAAAACTCATCAAGGGAAATTACTTGAATTATTCTATTTCCCATTTGTAGTTACTGAGGCACAAGATATATTTAAACAGTTGGTAGAGAAAAAATGGGAAGCATCTCCCATATCAATGTACAGCCAGCATGCCAAACCATGAATGTAAGAGCTAAACAAGGGATGAATACATCATGTGCAAGAGTCTCACATGATATAAATTATTCAATACCTGACCAAAGAGAACAGCTTTCAGGAGAGAGGGGGAGGATCTCCAAGTACTTTTGTAGTTTGAATACAGGCAGGGTTAGGAATTGATGCAGAATCTTTTGAACTCGGTTAAATAATCCCATGTTATTTTCAAACTATTTCACTGGGTGACATCCATCCAGCTCTGGCGTCTACCATAAATAAAGGTGGATTTCATCTAACACAGCGATGACAATTTTAAAATAAAACCCAACTGGAAAAATAAAATAACTTGGCACGTGGGCAAGTGTGTATTTTCAGATTTTGGGCTGTCCCCTCCTTCCACTTGCAGGATTTGCACAGCTCTATGGATATTAAAAGTCTTTCTTTCTTTACTTGGCTGTACACTTTGGGATTTTTGGGATTGGATTTGAGATTGCTGTTAACCTATCACACACACACACACGCAGAGGCTTTTTCAATAAAAAAACTGAACTACAAAAAAATATCCACCATTATAAATTCCACCTTGATTATGGGGAAGCTGCTGGTGTGATGATTCCAGGGAATTCCCCACTGGCTGATTTCATGGATGATTTTGAAGTAGTTCATGTCACTCCAAGGGAAATTTATAGCACTGAAATTTTGGCTACAGAGCAGTTCTGTTTCATTTGAAGACATTGCACTGCTTTGATACTCTGTATTAATAACACAAATTCTGATGGAATTCCTAAAAAATCAGAATACTTTGTATAAATAACAGAAATTCTGATGGAGTTCCTAAAAACCAGAATACTTTAAAACTCCTGGGCGTGCTGTCCTTATTAATCCGTATCACAGATCATAAAATAAGAACATTCCAGGTTTTTTCCTCACTCCAAAGTTCCTGGAAGCACCAGAACTATTCCATAAAACCCTCACAGGTCATGAACTGCACCTAAACCATTTTTCTGCTGTTTTTGCAATGATTTGATAACTGATACCTGCACTTCACAGCAGGATTCTGAAGCCAGTCCTGACAAACTCCACTCAGAGTTCTCAAGTCACTAAACAATAAATCATCCCCCAGTAAAAAGTTTTAATATTTTCATATCCAGCTTAGTGCTCATCACAGAAAATAATTTAAAAAAAATCAGAAATAAATCCAGGCAAGGGGGTTGACAAGTCCAGTCAAACCTCACAATTCCAAAGCACTCATTTGAAAGCCCAATTTCCTGCCTTTGTAATAATTCCTGAATTTAGTACACACACTTTTAAGTTTAAGCAATTACTTCTTTTGATTTGTCTCACCTTGAAGTAGCAGCTTTTAAGGAGAAAAAGAAACTTAAGTGTGGTTGAATCTGTACTTCCAGCTGGAAACCACCAAAAATTGGGGATGCCAAACTTCACTAATCCAAACAATACAAAACTGTATTGATTTCTCTCAAGCAACACAAATTTCAACCCAGAAAAATTTAAAACACAACAACAAAAACCATCCACAAAATGAACAAAAAATATCACTATTCCTTTAGGATAATACTGTGATTTAAGAAAAAATTTTTTTGAAGTGTAACTTGCCTTTTTCCTTCTAAGACTTTATTGTTTCTAGCATAATCTAAGGAGCAGGTATTAAAGCTAACTCTGAAAACTGGGGTTTTGTTCACACTAATAAAAACAACGAAATCAACGCTATCCAAGTATCAGAGTTGTGTAAATTTTAAAAATAAATTTTGTCTGAATCTTCTAAAATTTAGAATGGTTTGGGTTGGAAGGGAACTCAAAAATTATCCAGTGCCACCCCTGCCATGGCAGGGACCCCTCCCAGTGTCCCAATGTCCAACCTGGCCTGGGACACTGCCAGGGATCCAGGGACAGCCACAGCTGCTCTGGGAATTCCAGCCCAGCCCCTCCCAGGGAAGAGTTCCTTCCCAATATCCCATTTAACCCTGCTTTCAGGGATCTTTAGCTGATCTGCAGCCATAAATCTGATTCCCAGCTTACAAAAACTCCCATTTGCCACGACTGGGCTCCTCCTTTCCAAGAAGTGCCACCCGTCCCCTTGCAGGGACATCATGGAAGATGCATAAACCAAAGACACCCTGCTCCAGGAACATTTAAGCCTCTCCTTTCATCAATCTGGTTTTTCTGGAATGTCCATTCCCAGAACAAGCTCTTGAGAGCTGCAGCATCCACGTGGGAAGTGATGCACCCTGGTCAATGCACCAAAAAAAGCAGATGACTTCCAAGGGGTGCAGGGAGGGAAGGAATCATCCCAGCATTTCCTGAAGGATCTGTAAACTCCACCAAGGAAAAGCTGACTGGATAATTTGCCATGGGTTTCCTCACCTCCTGAGAGGTGCAAAAGAAGCAATCCACTGGAGGAAAGAGACTTGGATGTTCCCAAGGAAAGGTGATGACAGAAAATTATTTATAGGATCTAAACACCAAACACAGAAGGAATTCTTCAAGGTTCAGCCAACAACTGTGTTCTGGGAAAAGATCACCCCAAGTCCTGTTCATAGCAGGAACGTTCACGAAGTTCTAACCCCTAAATGCTTTAATCCAAACCAAACTGTGTCCTGGTCTGGTTCAGGGCATGTTCCCAATTCCTGAGGACACTGTGAACATCACATTTCCAGGCACCACACACGACTGTCTGCAATGCAAAGGAACCACGAGCCTACAAAGGGTGAAGTCACTGCGAGTCAAGAAAAGCGAAACAATAACACACCAACTCTTTATTAAATATCAATAAGCTTCAAAGCTTCAGCACTGAGGTTTTAAAAGTGTTCTCAGGGAACAGAACACCCAGCTCCATGTGAAAACTCATTGGAGTGAGGGGCTGTGCCAGGCTGTGATGGGAAGAGATGGTTGAGAAGGGGTGCAGAGAAATGTTAGCCCAAAGAAATGTCACCCCAAAGAAATGTCACCCCAATGAGAGCAGTTATCAAACACTCCTCAAGGTAATGGGACTTAGGTTGCCCAGAGCAGCTGTGGCTGTTCCTGGATCCCTAGAAGTGGCCAAAGCCAGCCTGGATGGGGCTGGAGCACCCTGGGATAGTGGAAGGTGTCCCTGCCCAGTTCAGGAGTGGAACTGGGTGAGTTTTAAGGTCGCTCCCAACCCAAAGCATTCCGTGATTCCAGGAATTTGGAGGACAAAGTATAAAACAAGCCCAGGATCTGTCAGCTCTAAGATGTTTGTAGAAGACATGTAACTCATCATTCTCCTCACTGCCATGGAGCCCAACTTCTTACCAAGAGTTTGAAAGCCTTACTGGAAAGGAAGAGCAATATTGTTTCTCGTGCCCCAAACCCATTGTAAAAAGCAGGGCCTTGGTGCAGAAGGAGCAGAAAAAGCCCAAAGCTCCTGCTCCTGTTTTGCAGCACCAGTTGTTCTGCCAAGCAGTGGTGTGACCCTCGAGGCTGTGCTTTGCCAAAGCAGCTGGGTTGAAAGCACCCATGGAGTTGTTTTCTGGCCCCGCTGGCCAAGAGAGCACAGAACTGCTTCCAAATGTCACTCAAGCTCACACAGCTCCTCAAAACTTCTGGGGCAATTTGCAGGATTCTGAGATTTCTTAGCAGCTCCAGAGAGCCTGACCGTGTCTGAGCAGAAGGTGCCAGAGAGGACTTTCCTCCTTTTTTCACTCCACAAAAGGGTGAGGGGAGACTTCCCAACACCTCTGCAAACAAAAGGGAGTGGACAGGGGTGGAATATTGTCTTTGCCATCATTGGTGAGAGAAAAGCACAGCAGAGCCTTCAGAGGGTAATGGCACTGACCACCTTTAGCAAACAGTCCAACATTTCCAAACGTTCCTGAGGCGTTTCTTGTTCTCCAAAAGTGATCGGTTCCTATCTCTGAATGAGGAAAGCCAGGCCTCTGCCAGAGGTGTCACTAATCTAAAGGTGCAGTACTTGTCTAATTACCTGGTCTTTGATGAAATTCCAAGGATTCATTAGGAGCTGATGTTGAAAGGAGCCCAAATCACTTTGTTTAAGTAGCTGCTACCCAGACTCGCTCAGAAGACACCGATTCACTTTTCTCTAAATTGATCAAAAGGCTTATCCAGGAGGGAGATTAACCATCACCCTAATGGGTTAGGGCAGCTTCTTGGGAAGATGAAGCTACTACTAATCTGTTATCGAGGATAATGTGGATTTTTGATGGCAAAAAGATACTGCTAATAAACTGGGATCCATGGGAGAGAGTGTGACACGAAGTCAAACAATAAAATATTGTAAACAATCTGTAAATACTGAGCACCTGTATCTGTGCTAAGGGTATTTGTAGGGAAGGAATTGGTCCCTGTGAGGATGGGGAATGGAGAAGCTGTGGATGTTCCATCCCTGGAAGTGTCCAAGGCCAGGTTGGACAGGGCTTGGAGCAGCCTGGGATCGTGGAAGGTGTCCCTGCCCATGGCAGGAGGTGGGAATGGGATGAGTTTTTTTTTTTTAAGGTCCCTTCCAACCCAAATCATTCTGGGGCTCTATGAAAGCAAGAATTCCCTTCTCCTCTCTACCAACCCCTTCCCAGAAAAAAAAAAAAAAAAAATGAAGGAGATCTTTCATTCATCACGTACAGGCTATAATCCATGGAATTACAGGGGACCAATGATTCCTCAGGTGTGTGAATACCCACTGAGTGTTTACTCAAATACCTGCAGCCAGAGTGAAAGACTGAAGCGAAAAGACGTCACTACGGATCTGGAAGTGTTTTGAACCCAAATCCCTGCTCCAGACGAAGTTAGCTCCCAAATTCTATTTAAGGAAGCTGCCTTCTATTGAGAAGAAGTGGAGTATTCAGCTGGCTCCGTTTTGGTGGCACTTTTTCTGAGCAGAGAAGTGTCAGAATTTTTGCATTTGGATGGCAGCCTATAGAGCCTGGATTTCTCCCAAGAAAAAATGAAGTTGTGCTTCTTGCCTTCCCCTGGAGCTCCACATGCCTCCAGACATAAAAGAAAACACCAAACAAACAAAAAAACACAACAACTACTTTTTGCCTTTCTCAGGATCCAAACAGTCGTTGCCTGGGGGCTTTTGCTACCAGAATCTTTGTTGGAAAACAAAGCTGAACACAGAATTTAAGCTGAAGGTGCAGAATCCTAACTTGAAAACTGACCCATTGATTTGGGTGTGAAACAGCCTCGTTTTTTTCCTGAGGAAAATCTTTTTTTCCTTCACTGAAGAGAACTCATGAAGACTCCTGAAGTCCATGAAGTCAGCCCAAGCCAGGGGACAAGAACAACTTTACAGATAAAATTTCTCAGAAGATGGAAGAAAAGCTGAACTTTCCAAGGAAAGCAACACAAAATTCTCCCAGGCTTTGTAAGGGAGAAGGAAACAAAGGAATATTCCTGCAGCTGCAGGTCAGGAAAAAAAAGAAGTTATATTTCTATATATATATTTATATATTATGTATATATAACAAAAGATAGAACAACCCTGGGGTTTTTTGCTTTGACAAAAGGGGAAAAAGAGCAATTTTCTCCTGAGACATCCTAAGTCCAAAGAGAAAGGAAAAAGGATTTAAGGACAACAGTGGAATTAATAGCTGAGGAAGCATGGGAACAGCAGCTGAATACTCCTGGATGCAGCATATCCCAGGAATCCTTCCCCCCAGGCAGCCAGGACAGGGAACCAGCACAGATTTGTGCTGGGATCTGCTCCAGAGGCTGGGAATGCTCCGTGGACTAACAGGGAAACTGCTCTTTTTGTCTGGGAATTGGTGTTCCGAAATCTCCTCTGCCCACATCTGCTCCTGCAGCTCTCTGCTGGCACAGTTTACAAATGGAGTCTCTTCCTTGAGACAGCCTCCTTCCAATCAGTGAAAATGGCAAAGCAGGAGAGGCTCAGCTGGGAACCGAATTCTGGAAAATCCTGGGAGGTAAGGAAAGGAAAACACATCAAAAGCATCGGCCAATAACTGCGCTGATTTGGGGCTGTGACCCTTTTTTCTCTGCAGGAGTTAAAAGAGGTTCATGCTCTTACCAAACACCTGCCCAGGGACATTAAAGGTGAGGAATGATCAGTTGATTCTGAGGATCACCAATGACAAAACACAAGGTCATCACAAACTGATCTAAATTAAAGCATACAAGATAACTTGTATTTCTTTCTTTTTTTTTTTTTTTTTTTTTTTCTGTTATTTATTTATTCCAATTATCTTCATGCTGGGACTTAAGTTTTCCTTCAAGATCTCAGCTTGCCCAGAGCAGCCTGGATCCCTGGCAGTGTCCAAGGGGAGCTTGGAGCAGCCTGGGACAGTGGAGGTGACCCTGCCATGGCATGGGTTGGAATCAGATAATCTTTAAGCTCCAAACAATTCTGAGATTCCATGATCTCAACAAGCCAATTCTGAAAAAGTGAATTTTGGAGAAAATTCCAGGGATGGGAATATAAAACCCCTTATTTACACCCCCTATTTACACCCCCCAGAAATACCCTTAAACTCCATCCCGTGGATCCATCACTGGACTCAGGGAAGTCTCCAGGAATTACTCAGCACTGGGAAATGATGACTTGATTTTACAGCTGGAAGTTTTACGAAGGTTTAACTTAAAAAACAAGAATAACTCAATTACCAGATTGCTGCTTTTTTTACACCATCTTTTAAGGCTTAACATGAACATCTGGAACTCACCTAGAGTGAAGCTGTAAATGGAATTATGATGGACATCTGCTGCCTTTCAGATATTGTGCTCAACTCCAGTGAGTGAAATATTTCAAAGGGCCTAATTCCCACTTTTATTCCAAACTAGCAAAAAGCCTCTGCATTACTGGAAGATACAAAACTTGGTAAATATATTTGGAGTGAGGGGGTTTAATTTCTTTTATATTTTATAAGCTAATCTAAGTAAGCCATTATTCCAGACCTACATGAAGATAAAACCAGTTTTATATTCAACCCAGCTCGTGGAGAAGGATCTGATCTACTGAGAGGCATTAACAGCAAGTCAGAACTGACATAAATATGGCAGGTGAAATCATAGATACTTTTAGCAGTATATAAAATCTTAAGAGAACCAGTTCATTCCTTTTAGACATCTTCAGGACCATGAAGATGTCAGTCTAAAAATCCCTGTCTGGATCTCCATGTACTGCCAGAAGGAATTTCTTTTTCTGGAGTGGCAAGGCAGTCCTGAGGAATTGTGGACTTTAATCACAGTATTAAATGTTTTCTCTATTTAAAGGCCTCACTGCCTACAAAACCAGGTAAAAATGAAACCAACTTCATCCACCTTTACAAACATCATCCTCCTGTTTATTTCCTGGCACAGCACATCTGCTGATCCCTCTCCATCACATCTGAGGGAGCACAAACAAGTGGCGAGTTCACCCCAGAATCCTGAGCTCAGATAGGCAAGATGCTCAAATATTGAAGTTTCCTGTGATTTTAAAAAGCAAAGTGTTGGATGGTTTAGCAACTTGAGGTTGGATTCTCTGGTCACGAAGTGGATTCAATGAGATGAAGGAGCAGTTAAGAGTATGCACAAAAAGACACCAGTTAGAAGATCCAGAATTAAGCAGTAAAAGAAGAATTTCATACTCTGCTCTCTGCTTGTACCCCCAGTTTTTTAAGGGATTTACAATAACCAATTTGTTAGGAAAATGCCAGCACAAACAGATTCCCACGGGGAAGGAAGAAAACAAGAACAAATCTCTTTTCTCAGTCTGGAACAAAACTGCTGCCACCTGTCCCACCTCCCCAGCAAAGATGTTCAACAGCTGGCTCCATGTGTAATAAACTCAGTTCTAGGTCCCCAAAGATATTCTGGGATTTAACTCAGCCAGGAGTCACCAGGGGTTAGGTGTGAGTGTCACTGAGTGCTGAGCCTCAGGAACCAGGCTTTTCCTTTAGGCTGATGGATCCATGCTGGGCTGGGTATTCCCTGTTCTTCCCAGCACAACTGGAAGGTCAGAACCTTAAACCTGATGTGTCACTGCTAAAAACAAAATGCCATTTCTTGCTCTCTAATCTAATCTCTGTCCTTAACAGCTTATCAACAAACGTGCTTTTGAGATTGCGGCGTCACAACAGAAATCTGCGAGTGAAACATTCCCAGTTTTACATTTTTCAAGCTTAATTGTGTTCCTAAATCCAGCAGGCTTTAATCAGACCCGCTCAGATGACGTCTGAGCTGCACCCAGTGACATCAGAGGGCTGACAAATGTGTCCTGAAGCTGCCTGGTGGAAATATCCAAAGTATCCATGGATAGCTGTACATTGAGACATGGAAACTCTGGTAAAACCCGGGGAGAGGAACTTGCTCCTCTGTGTATAACCAGGAAAAAACTCTGTCATCAAGCAAACACATGTGGGCACCACTGCCTGCAAGAGTGTTTGATATAAACATTAAAAACCACGTATCCCAAGATGAATTGAATCGAACAGGAAGCACCAGCCTGACTAGAAAAAGAGAAATACAAATCTTCCAAGTCAGAATGTCCAGTTTCAGCAAGATTTAGGAACAATATTTGCCCAGTTCTTGCCTCCACTTGCCTGAGGAAGTATTATAAATGGAATCTTTACCAAGAACTACTCAGGTCTGGCTGTTAAGAGAGCCATCCTATGCTGTCTGTTTATATTTTAAAACCTAACCCCAATAGAACAGAACTTTAGGGATGGGGGGAAGAGGTTGTTTCCACCTGGCTCCATCATTTATCAAGGATGCTTCCTACAAACATTTCCTGCTTATGGATTCAATACAGAACATGCTCAGGAACTGAAGTGGTCCCATTTTAAGTCAAGCTTGTCCAATGATGATGAATTTTGGGTGTTGTGTCTCCAGAAAGGGTGCTCAGGCCTTGGCAGGGGCTGCCCAGGGAGCTTTGGAGTGCCCATCCCTGCAGATGTCCCCTGGAGGTGGCACTCAGTGCTCTGGGATGGGCACAGGGTGGGCACAGCTGGCACTGCATGGGCTGGGAGAGCTTTTCCAACCTCAGGAATTCCATGAAACACCCAAAAAGTGCTGCTGGGTGCAGATCTGCCCGCTGGGAGGTCCTTCAGGAGCCTCAGTTTCAAGTGTGATTCTTGGAAAGCAAAAAGCAAAAGCTGCTGAAGTGCTGCTGCCCGTGCCAAGGCCAGGGGAACAAACTCCCTGTGGATCTGAACCAAGAGCCCTTCCTGGAGCACAGGATTCCCTTTAACACCCACCCTGACTCCAAACTGCACTCCAGACCCAGCCCAGGAACACTGGCTGCTAAAAGCAGCAGGAACAGGACACGAACTGGGATGCACAAGATGGGGACAGTCCCACCTGAGGCAGTAAATCCCTGGGACAAGGCACAATTCCCAGACTCTGTGGGCAGCCCCAAACTCACTCTCACCATCCCATTGCTGCCTCTCCTTTTTGTTCCAAAACAAAACTTGAAAGGCTGCAGGAAAGACTCTGCATTTACAGTGTTAAGTTCCTTATAGACCTCAAGCATTCTCAGTGTTCTGACCAATCATTCAGGAAAATGGGAAATAATTTTTAATAGTTATTATTGTAATTTTTTTGATCTGAATTTTAATTTGCTTTTGTTCCAAATCCATTTTTTCTTTGCTCTGAGAAATCAGCAACAAATAAATCTCAGCCTTGCAATCAAGAAATCTTCTCACAACTTCAAACTTCATTGAAAGTTAGCTCGAAAGGTTTTTAAGAGGGTCACATGCATTGGGAGGCAAAATAAATAGAAATAACTTCTCCAGAATATTAAAACTATATATAAGAACAGCAGCATCTTAAGATTTTCTGGCTTGGATGCTCTGGTCTGTTCCTGAATAAGGAAAGCAGCATCCTCCACCAGGCTGGAATTCCATGCCAAAATCCTAGAACAGAATTTTTGTTTTCTCTTAGATGGGGGCTGAGGCTGAAAACTTTAATTTTCAATATCACAGGTACTGAGCCATTCTGGAGGAGGGGATTTATTTGAAAAAAAAAAAAAAATTAAAAAACCTTTCCTTTTAAATAGGCAACTTCTTTTTAAATATGGATGCACGAATCTAACTTTAGCTGTCCAGGTTTTCACATTGCTGCTCTCAAATCCAGAAAGTAGAGCATTAATTTAGTCTGTTGACTTCAAGGTTATCATTCATTGAGGTCAATGACTCCATCTCTGAAAAGCACAACTCCCCCTCTCAGTCTGAGGAGTGCTGCCCTTCCCCACTGCTCTTGCACAAAAACTCCCCAAAGCAGCACCAAGCCCTGCTGCAAAGGGATTTATCCATGGAAAACCAGGGGTTAATCCCAGGAATATCCAAGCCTTCGTTAGCTGCTTGTATTTCAAACTTCCCTGCTAATAATGAGCAGCTCTGTCTCAGACATGATTTTTGTGGTTTTGTGTTGATCTGCTCAGCCAGGACCTGAACATCCACCAAAAATTGCCTGGGAGGATCCAGGAAGCCAAAATCCAACTGGGACCAGTGCTCCACCAGGAAGAAAACCAGTGGGATCCACACTGTGCCCCAGCAGGGAAGCAGAACCTGGAACCTGTTCTGCTCTTTCCAAGCCTGGTTTTCTACCAGCAACTTTCACCTCCCAAAGGAGCCTCCAGATGTTCCAGTGGAACCAGGGCCAGCATCTCCACTGCCACAGGAACAGCCAGAGCAGGGATAACATCTGCTGGCCCAGGAATTTTCTGGATTTTCCTGGGAAAGCTGCCTGTGGCTGGGACTGAAGCAGTTGAGGTAACAGAGGTGAGCTTCACGGAGCAGCACCATGGACACACTTTGTTTTCTGCCTGCACAACAACAGAGGGGTTTTCTGCTTTGGTTTGTGCTTTTTTTTACTACTGACATATCAAAACATCCTTTAAAATAGCTACAGGCTCAATGAAATCAGCAACTAAAATGTGAAATAGGAGATGTGAGAGCCATGGCCCAATTCTCCACTTCCATTGTATTCTTCCATAAAATAAACACCTGGACACTGTCAGGTCCTAAACTCCAATCCAGGAACTTCCCAGAAATCCTTCCTCTGGATTTGTTTTATTTTAATATGGAATATAGCTGGGGGAGGACAGGTATCTGTGTGAGAATTGACTATTTAACTGCTCTTGCAGTATCCTTATTGAAAAGTATTGGATTGGCTTTTTTTTCCTTTTCCAAAAATGACCATTTTTTAAAAGTTAAGAGCAGTATGAGCACCTCCAATGTCTTACCAAACTCGACTACACCATTATAACATTTCCTTGGTTCTCAGCATCTCTGGTGCATCCAAAATAATTCCAAGTTGATGAAAATAATTTGTTGTAACCCATTATGTTACTCTGTTTTCTTACAAAGGTTACAAAAAGCTTTGAGCTCTTCAAAAGCTTAAAAATCAGAAAACTCAGTATTTTTAGATCCATATTCCTTAGGCTCCAGCATAACTACAAAAGTCAAAACCAGAAAGCTGTTATAAAACCAAATGATTTTTATAAGGAATCTCCATAAAAAAAGGGAGGAAAAAAAAGAACAATCAACCACTGAGTTACACAGGAGCAGGACAAGGGGTAGCAGTAACTCTGGAAACACCAACTTTTGAACATAAGATGAATCCCTGCTTGTAGGAACCCAGCACAATCCCAAATTTGATGCCACCACACACCATGGAAAGTGAATATGGGAAGGATGATTGACCACCAGCCTGACTACACCCAGAAGTGTTTGGTTCCTTGCTTTCCCAAAAGGTCCTGGAGAGACTTTGCAAAGCAGAAATTGAAATGAAAAATTCCCGTTCTTAAAACACTTTTTAATCACCATTACATTCTAAGGCATTACCTGTGTTACCACAACATGACTGAAATACAAACTTGGCTTTTCCTGTAAAGAGCTGAACCCCAGCTTTGCTTATTGCAATGTTTCAGGGAAAAGCAGAACAGATCCTAAAAAATCCACAAGTAAACACAGAATCAGAGAAAGATTAAGGCTGGAAAACACCTCTAAGATCAGCAAAGTCCAACCATTACCCAACTCTGCCCTGTCTATCTCGAGAACATGAACTCAAATGCCACACCAAAGGTTTCTGAACATTTCCAAGGGTTGTGATTCCAGCACCTCCCCGGGCAGCCCCTGCCAAGGCCTGAGCACCTTTTCCATAGGGAAATTGCTCCTGGCCTCCACCCTGAGCCTGCCCTGGCCCAGCCTGAGGCCGTTCCCTCTGCTCCTGTCCCTGTTCCTGGCAGCACAGCCCGACCCCCCCTCACTGCCCCTCCTGCCAGGGACTTGTGCAGAGCCACAAGGGCCCCCCTGAGCCTCCTTTGCTCCAGCCTCAGCCCCTTTCCCAGCTCCCTCAGCCCCTCCTGGGGATACAGACCCTTCCCAGCTCCATTCCAGCCCCTCCAGGGCTCTCCTGCAGGAGCCACAACTGGACACAGCCCTCCAGGGGCCTCTCAGTGCCAGCACAGAGGGACAATCCCTGCCCTGCTCCTGCTGCACACACAATCCCTCAGCCAGCCCAGGGCCCAGTGGCCTCTTGTCCCCCTGGGCACCCCTGGGCTCGTGTCCAGCCCCTGGCACCAGCACCCCCAGGGCCTTTTCCAGCTTTTCCAGCCCCTCTGCCCAGCCTGGGGCTCCAGGGGGTTGTTCAGACCCAAGGGCAGGAGCAGCTCTTGGCCTCAGTGCCCCTCACACCTCTGAGCTCAGCCCATGATCTGAACCTGTCCAGATCCCTCTCCAGATCCACACTCCTGCCCAAACTGGTGTTGCCCACAAACTGACTGAGGGTGAACTCGATCCCCCTGCTCCAGATGGTCAATAAAATTACTGAAAAGCTTTCAGTCTCCAAACAGCACCTTAAAGTGCCCTTTTGCTGGGTATATAATATATATTCTAGAAATAAATTAACTAATTATCTCCCACAAATTATACAGGGCAAAAAAGAGAATTTCAGCACGCTGCAAGTTTGTTTTCCTTGTGAGCCAAATTGGAAAGCAACGTTTAACATCCCCATTTCTTCAAATTTTTTTTTTTTTTTCCCCAAGCAGTGGACCTTAATACATTTCTGTGTTTTCAGCCTAAGTGGTGATCTAAAATTAAAGTATTCCATGGTAGAAGTGAAAAAATCTTCTTTAGGGGATTGTTTGCCCAGTTCTGCTGTGGTTAATTGTGGAGTTTTAGAGCAGCTTCCAGGCCAATGAAGTGAAGCCCATTAAAACAGAGAATTTACTGACATTGTGGAAGCTTCCCCCCTTTAACCAAAGGTAGTTTTGACATTACCAAGCACCTCTGATCAATCACCCTCAAGAAAACTTCTTGAAAATGCACGAGGGCCATCCTCAAGAAGCACAAAACCTTTCAGTTTTGAGCCTGAGCTCTCCCCAGTTATTTTGAACTTGAGCCCAGGATCAGCAGTCACCAAATGACTCTGGCTGTGACTGCACACAAAATTATCACAGGGCAGGGTCTCATTTTAAAGCCTGCAAATCTTGTTCATTCTCAGAACCTCAGCACACAAAGCCTGGCTCTCCTAATAAACAGAAAATGCAAATAAATCTGAGTTTTTGAACTTCCAACACATCAGAGGCATAAAAGTCTTTGTCCTGGTTTTTGATCTGTATTTATCAAGGGACTTGTAAATAAAGAATTTGGGCTGCAGGGGACAGAATTACCACTTAAATTTCAAAATCTTGTATCGATTTCTATTCTGCAAGCTCATAGTTCTACAAGCTCACCATCATCAGAAATTCTGACCAAAACTGAAAGTGCTTAAGTTGGAAGTTTTAAATCAGATTCATTTATTGCAATGTGAAACTGAATTCTCTCAAACACTGTCACACACAAGGTACAATTTCATAACATTATCTCTCCTTTCAGTTGTGGGATGAGTATTTTTAAAGCTTTCAAAACATTTTCTCAATATTTAGGTTCTATTTTAATCTCTCACTGCCTACTAGACAGAGCTCCCCGAATCTGATGGGACATCAATTTTCTCGACTTTTAATGCTGCTCCTCTAGATTTAGATACTGAAAATGAAACATGTAAACGAAATATCCCTTTGGAGAAGTTTTTCCTTCTCCTCTTCTTTGCCCAACCTAATTTTAGAATTCTTTAGACCTGCTTCGACTTGAGCTTTCAGCACACAACTGGCAAACAGGGGAGTGGAACGAGCGATGTTTGGTTTTCAGGGAATGAAATCTCCACTTCCAGCATCTTGGTCCTAATCCAAAGGCTCCATGTAAACAGACCCTCCAAAGCTGTTTATGCACCAACAGCTGATGCAACTGAAAACTGTCAATCAGGAGATGAGCTGCATGCACACGGAAATCTGCCCGGCTTCTTTTTTAAGTTTTTCCAGCCCCAAGGATTCCTTGGGTTTCAAGCTGAGCAAGCAAAGCAAAGATCTGATTGAAATAAGGGCATTTGGGCATTAAAAAAAACAATGAGACCAATCCTCTCGGACAAACTCAATTTGATTCTATTTCTACCGCTCACGATTTTCCGTGTTGAAATAGGAGCTGTATTTGCAGCAAAAACTAAATATCAGCCATTGAATCTGCAAATGCACTTGGCACTTCCAGGATTTTTGATTAGCCAAAAAAATGGGAGAACTTCCTAAAATATCAACCAGTCCATTTAATTGGCACCTTTCAGAAGCGTTCCCTTAAAAACTCTGAAAACAATATTTCCATTCAGGAAAATCATTTTCTTCCTGGAAGAAGAAGAGTTTTCCAAGCTGCAGAAGAGTTTTGAAAGGACCAAGAAAGATTTCAAAGTTCTGCAGGTTCTTAAATATTCTACTCATCATTTGAGGGGACAGAGAATGGAACGGCAGCAAAAAAAACCACATCAAGAACATCCATCATTTTTCATTGTGAAAATCCTAAATATGAAATCACCTGTATGCATCGTCTTCTTTCAAGTCTCATATCATCCTGCGGGGTTGTGGGGACGGGGAGAGTCCAGCAGCAAACAACACTGAAAAAGGGAAAAAAAAAAAAAGAGAATAAACTTCTTAAACTGCAGCCACAACTGCTCAGTTCAAGCCCAAGCTAAACCAAGGAAATCCAAACAGAAAATGAAGTTTTCCAACAGGAAAAGCAGAGACGGGTAGGACAAAGACTTATCTTTTACTGATAGCTGGTTTTAGAAAAACTTCCTAAGTGCCAAAATGTCAAGGATTAACTTAAATTTCAACTGGGCATTGGATAAATCCCAAAATTACCATCATCCCAAAAAATTGGCAGTTACCCATCTTTGCCAAGCCCTTAAATGTGTGGATTTTCCCAGAAATTCAGGACAATATTTCGAAAACACAAGTGAACTTGTGGGATTTTCCCAAATCTACAAGACACAGAACTATAAATGCATATCAATTCCTAAATGTTAAAGTTCATTTCTCCTCATAGCATGACGAAATTAAATTAGGTTCACCTTGCTGCAAATAATTAAAACCTGCTCGGAAAAATAAAACTGTACTTTCCACACACAAAGAGATCTAAAGACAGGAGTTTCTAGGAAGAAAACTGCAACAGAAATTAAGAACAGGATTATGAACAAAATAAAAAATTAAATTAAAACCCAAAACACAACACCCAGCAATTAAGACCGGTCAAAGTATTCCTCAAGCATTTGTATTTCAACAATCCTTGGTACTCTACAACCTATGGAAATATCAAACCCACTTAGAATTACAGAGAATTTTTGAGAGCTCTGCAAATGACTGACCAGCTGGAATTGGAGAGTTATTATTATTTAAACACCTCCTGAAATATGTAACTTCAGGCAAGTGTGAGCAGCCTCAAACGCACTCAGACCCTGCAATTTGAGCGGAGAGCGGGCGCCGTTCGCTCCATTTCCCCCCAACAATGAGAGTTCAAACCCTGCACAGCCCACCCTGGGCCAGCCTGCCCTCCTGCCACCACTCGGGGTTTGTCCCCGTGCCACTCCAATGCCACACAAACAGCAAAGGCAAGGGGGCAGGAGGGCAAGGAGCTGCTTTTTGGATCCAGGTAGGAGCAGGTGTTGCAGTTGTTGGCGTTTTAGGAGCGGGTGAATTTTTGCTGTCATTCCCCCCACCCTCAAAAAAAGGGGAAACCCTAAAAGTGGCCATTCCTCCATGCTGAAGCCACAGCCTTTTATTTATGGCTGCAGTTGCACAGAGCCCTGGGATGGCACTGCCACCTCCACAGCTGCCAGGAGCACTGCTGAGCTCACAGCAGGTCCTACAAAGCGGGCACTCTCGTGCCTAAATCACTTGGGTTTGAGGCAAAGGCTCGGGCTGGTGCAGGTGAACACCTCCCCCAAGGAGCTGAGCCTGCTGAGCCCTGGGACCCAACAGCAAACAGGAAAGGAAGAACAAACTCTTATTTAAATGAACTAACAATAGAATTCCAGAATGGTTGGGCTGGAAGGGATCTCAAAGTCCATCCATTCCCACCCCTGCCATGTCAGGGACCCCTCCCACTGCCCCAGGCTGCTCCAGCCCCAATGTCCAACCTGGCCTGGGACACTGCCAGGGATCCAGGGACAGCCACAGCTGCTCTGGGCACCCTGTGCCAGCCCCTGCCCACCCTCACAGGGAACAATTTCTGCCCAAAATCCCATCAAATCCTACTTTGAAGCCATTCCCTGTGTCCTGTGCCTGCATCCCTTGGGAATTGTCTCTCTCCAGCTTTCCTGGGGCTCCTTCAGGCCCTGCAAGGCCACCCTGAGCTCAGCCCAAAGCTTCTCCTGTGCAGCTGAACAATGCCAGCTGTGCCAGCCTTTCCTGCCAGCAGAGCTGCTCCATCCTCTGCTCATCCTGCTGCCTCCTCTGGGCTCTCTGCAGCAGCTCCAGCTCCTGGAGCACCAGGTTTGTCCATCCCACACAGGAATCCTAAGGCTACAGAGCCTCAGTCCCATCTCTGAAAGCTCTCTCTGGTCAATATCCTTAATTCCCTTTAACTGCAGCACCTCTGGGATTACACCAGGATTACAGGAAGCCTTTGCCAGCAGCAGCAGCTCAAGGATTGAAGGCATCTCTCTCTCTTGTCTTTACCACCCTGCAGCTCAACCTCTGCTTGATCCCCTCGCAGTGTCACCAGTGCAAGACCAGTTTCCATCCTAACCCAGCTCAGATCAAACTATCACCAGAGTTTCAGCAATTTTCAGCCAAAATACCATGGAGAGTTCAACCGTGTTCAACCAATTCCACAATGGGAATGCTCAACTCCCAAAGCAGCTGCAGAGGCAACCACAGAGCCCGGAGTTATTTTAGAATTTAGAAGACACTTTTAAGAGCTACCAAAACTAAGGAAGAGCTGCTGATGTGACAAAGTCATTAACAGGTTATTAACAGGAATCAACACATTCGTGCATTTCAGAGCTGACCAGGAACACAGATCCACCCCTGCTTCATTCTCCTTCCAACTCTCCAGCCTGGAGAACTGCAGAATTCCTGTGGAATTCCAGAGTGGAAAAGCAGGTGGAGCCCCGTTTTCCAAGGAGGAGTTGGAAATCTTAGCAGAGCCCAAAGCCACTGAGTCCCTGTGAGAGCAGCAACCTCGCAGACACGCTACATAAAAGGGTAACAATTTTAGTTTTTTGGGTTTTTTTTTAAATGGATACAACCAAATTGCACCCAATGGCTGCAGGGGCCTTAAACCTTAAACTCAGCACCTTAAACTCAGTCGGTGCCTTCAGCTGTGTCTGCAGTGCCAAGTTCTTAAAGCAAAAGGCCTTTTATGCAGCCTGCACAAAGGCTTCCTGGTTTAGATAATAAATTGATGATAAGAGGAGGCAAGAGCAAATCCTACTCATCACACAGTCTGTAAGATCATTACTAGAAGAATCCCCTCAGTAATAACGTTTATTGGGCTTCAAGAACCCAGTTTGATCTCCTTACCAGTATAGAACAGAAGTGAATTGGAAATAAAGGAGGAGAGGAAGGAACAGATGACAGGAAAGGTGTTAAAAAGCAAATTATTGAAAGTGGTAGAGCAAAGAGAAGAAGAAAAGCCAGAAGTCTTTTATTTAAACAAAGAGAGCAATTCTTAGAAATCATCCCTGCTAAAACTTTTACTTTTGTTTCCTGTTTTCCTCTTCCCCACCCAGCCGAGGCTCCTGTGATCTCCTCAAAGCCAGGGAATGGGATTCCCCATCCGGAGCCACTCCCTGCTCCTGAGCAATCCCAAGTGTGGAATCCCACAAGGCTCAGTCAGACACCCCGAGGATGCTGAGCACGTTCTGTTCCAGCTTCTGTCCACAATATGACGGAGACGGTGACACTGAATAACAAAACTTGGTCCCACCTCTGACTTTTCCTCACATCCCAAGCCTGGTTTTCCTGCTGAGCTCTTGGAGAATGAAAGCTTTATTCCCTGCGTTCCTCAGGAGCATCCATCCCTCCCTGCAAAACTCAATACCCACCACACGTCGATAGGTTCAGTGCAGATCAAAGTTGGGTTCAGAGCAATCAGATTTCTAAACCCCCGAAAAGTTACACTGCAAAAACCATTATTAACATGAAAATTTAATTAAAAGAGAAGCCTGCTGGGGAGGGGTTTACTTTTTACGTTTTACTAATTAAAACCCTTCATAGAGGGATTTATTTTCTTTATTCAGGATCACTGTATTGTAAGATGCAGTATGGAATCTTTTCGCAAAGCCGTGTTCAAGTTTTTTTCCTCTGTGAGAAGATTATTTTGTAATTTTTAAAGTCATACTCGTGGAATACAGAGAAACCCCTGAATTTCTCATGACTACACACACTGCTGGCAGAGCTGAACATAATTCAGGTCACTGACCTTCGGTGAACACAGGCAGGCCTGTTGCTAGCAACATAAAATATAAATACTTACTTAGAAACCAAAATTTTTTTTATTTATTTACTAGGAAAATTATCCTGAGGTAGCCACCATGAAATTGGGGTTATTAACATACTGGAATATAATGAATTTAGACATCTGAGCTATGCAGAGGCAACCAGTGATGAGGTTTGATGCAAAACAAGCTGAGCCAAAGATTCCTTAAAGACACAGATGTGGTGTTTTATTTCCAACACTGCATGGTGAAATGGGAAATACAATCAATCCAGTTGGAATTAAATTAATAAATCTGACAGGGGGCTCAGTGACTGACAGCTTCCCAGAGGGACAAAGCTGAGGAATTCCAGAATCATTGTTTTGCCAGCACCCAGCACATGCAGCGTGCTTTGTTACCAGGGGAAATCCCAAATTAACACACATCTGAAAGCTGAACACACCCAAATTCACTGCTGGTTTTGTGATCACATAGGTGATGATCTAGCTAAGCAATAATTCACGAGAATGAAAAAGGGAAAAAAAAAAAAAGTGGCCAAGCTGCACTGAGTTCTGCTTTGTACAACAACTCGGGCTCACCTGCAAAATCACAGCAGAAAATTAAAAATAGATTATGATCCCAGCATAAAAAAACAATCTATCCCTTCACTTTCTGGGCACCTGCAGGCTCCTAGGTACCCCACAGCAAAAATACTGAGTACTAAAACACAGGTAAATTAATTTGTGATCAGCATCACATCTGTCTTGTCCCAAAGAAGTCACCAGCTTGAAGTCCTATGGGATTCTGGAACACTTATTAGCTGAATGTTTTCACTGAATGAAACAGCAACTACTTTAAGATTACAGCATCAGGGAATCATGGAATGGTTTGGGATGGAAAGGACCTTAAAGATCATCCCTGGGCAGGGACCCCTCCCACTATCCCAGGTTGCTCCAAATCCCACCCAGCCTGGTCTGGGAACACTTCCAGGGATGGGGCAGCCATTCTGGAAAAGCTTCTCTGGGAAAAGGGTATAAAACTCATCACCTTCAGGTTTTAGAATTCATCATTCAGTAAAAATAAAGCACGTCTCTTCAGGCGACTTTGTGTATTCTACAGAACCATGAGCAGAGCCATCCTCTGATGGCAGCTCACCCTCACGCATGGGGTGCAGGTTTCTCCTTCTTAAACACGGGAAGAGAATGTTCAAAATTGGGAAATTGAGCATTTTCCTACATCACCGGGGCAAAGCCAACAACAAGCAAAACTGAATTTAGAGCTGACTTCCCCAACACACCCCTCACCCTCCCGAGGAGCTGCAAACGATTCCCCGAGTTCCAAAAATCGCTGGTTCCTCTGAAAAGAAAAGATGCTGTGAATGACTGGTTTCACTCTCATGCTAAATTTCCCCCACGTGATGCAAGAAGCCATCGGTGAGGTGTGAAAGCTTGTGGAAGCAGCTTTGCTGAAATCACAGAGTTTCTCACCCAATTTCAGACCTGGCACGGGCAGAACTGCAGTTGCAGCAGAGCTGGAATTTCTTTCCAGCAGCAGAAGTGAAGCAGGAGAAATCCAAACCCACAATTCTTAATTCCAGTTCAGTGCAGGAGATGTGCAGGGCTGCCCAGGCCAGCGGGGGTGTCAAAATACCCCGAAATGCCCCTAAAATACAACCGAGTGTGATTTTATCACCCACAGATCAGTGGATTAATTCAGGCAGACTTCAGAGTGCAGTTGGAGTCTCTGAAATCCCTGATTTATAACACACCGGTTTTTCTAACACACGATTTTTTACAGTCTATTTATGAAATGCATCATTTCTAACCATGTACTGCTTCCCGAGTGTCTGAAGGAACTGAAATGTTAAATTTATAACTGACCCATCCAGCCAGAGAAGTCAGGATTTGTTTTTTTTAAATATTCATTAATTCATGTGAACCCTAGAATAAAGCCTGTGGTTTTAGGAAGAATTAAACTGACACAGTGAGGGGGGAAGGAGGGGAAAAAAAGCCCCACAATAAAGGTTGAAATACTTGAGATTTTTTAGATAATTTGCATCTGATGCTTTAGTTACTCACTGACTAAAAATATTAATTTTAGAAGCACAAACTTCAAATATTTTCAGTCCACTGACCTTATAAGGAACCTCCAATTAGAGGGAGGAGTGGCCCTTTTTTTCCACCCACTTATTAATGTCAGACAAAAGTCAAACCACTGGATTTGCATTTCCCTCCCTCCACCAAACAAAAGGAAAAGATGCTACAGCTGGAATTGCCCATCCCCTTCAATCTCAGCAACATGGGAATAAAGTCATATTCCAAAGGGGAACATACATGAGGGCTGGAAATGAGTTTTAAATCCAGAGGAATATGAAATGTTTTGCAGAGCTGAGATTTTTCTGCAGGTATTTTTTTTTTTTTTCCCTACAGATGTCCTCAACAAAGCCAATAATTCCATGTACAAAAAACTCTTTCTGTTCCTTGTGGTTGGGAAAAGAACTTGAGAAATGCAAAGCCAAACATGCCCTGCTGCAGAATTGCATTCATCACTTCAGAACTTCAGATCCAGAAGTCTCAAGGGAGCACAACCTTCCTACTTCTCCCTGAATTTCTGAGCCATGCAGGAAAAATTACAGGAACACCTAAAGCTGCCTCAAGTTTCCACACAATGTGGCCAAACCATTCGATTTACAGATTTCTACTGCAACTTTGATATTACTACAGCTGATTATTCTTCCAATTTAGTGGTCACTACCACTCCTCTCATTTTTTGCTGTATTCTTTATTTTCAAACTGGGCTCTGTTTCTGGCAAGAGAAGGGACTCAGGTGCAGCCACCTGAACTTTTTCATTCAGCACCAGAGCTGGAAAAATCAGCCTCAACCTTACTCAGACCACAACAAACAGAAATATTTTATATATTTATGAAGAGTCTCTGCACCCCATGTTTAAATGAAATCAAACTACTTCTCCAGTTTCATTTTGGCAGAAGACAGTTCTGGTGTTGCTCCTGAAGATTGAAAGTTACTTATTTCCAGGATAACAATGTAGATGTTTGCTGCCCCTGTACAGCAGCACCTTTAATCTGCAAAGTTTCCAAAATATTTTAATACATGGAGAGAGGCACGGATTTAGTCTCCCAAATTAAAAAAGCAAAACCAAACAAAAATCACTACAAAATAACCAAACACACAAAACCAATCACACCAAGGTGTAACTGCTGGCTGGCTCTGTACAGAAATGGTGCTAATTTGTCAGATTTTGGGGTAGTGGTGCTTTTTTTAGCCTATATAGGTTTGTGAGTATTTTTAAAGACTTTTGGACCTTTCCAAACACATCAGGAACTGCTGTTTAAATGCTGCCCCACTGACAGCTCCCATTGACAACTGCAATGTCACAACCTTTGCCTTTCATTATTCAGGTTTAGACTGAACAGACATAGCTGGGTCCTCTCAAACTGCTCTTCCAGCTGCTTGGAACTTGGAAAACACCACACCAGCTCCAGCTTTGTCAGGATAGAAGCACCAGGTTTAAAATCCTTGCTTAACACACTTTCAAATAGCAGTTCCTATGAAGTTCATCAGCTTTGAAAACTGAGAGTGGTCAGGTTCAGGCTCCAAGACAATCAGGTGCATTCAACTCTGTGGGAATAAATGGATTTATTTCATTAAAATCATTCTTTTTAGGCTGAGTTCTCCCAAAAGCCAGAGGTGATGCTGATCTGGCTGCAGTGTTCCCTGTGTCACCTCTGGCAGTGCCTGGCCTGGCTGCAGCTCAGCAGCACTGACACCCTCACTGCTCTCCCACTTTCCTGCTGACTCTGCACAGCTGAACCTGACTGACACTCCTGGAATTCCTGCCTAGGATGGGACCTTAAAACTCATCCAGTGCCACCCTGACATGGCAGGGACCCCTCCCACTGCCCCAGGCTGCTCCAGCCCCAATGTCCAACCTGGCCTGGGACACTGCCAGGGATCCAGGGACAGCCACAGCTGCACTGGGAATTCCAGCCCAGCCCCTCCCAGGGAACAATTCCTGTCCCAAATCCCATCAAATCCTACTTTGAAGCCATTCCCTGTCCCCAGTCCCTCTCCAGTTCTCCTGGAGCCCTTTCAAGCCCTGCCAGGGGCTCTGAGCTCTCCCTGGAGCCTTCTCCTCTCCAGCCCCAGCTCCCCCAGCCCGGCCCCAGCCCACCTCTCTGTCCCTCCTCTGGACTCATTCCAGCAGCTCCACACCCTGCTCTTGGGCTCCCCAGAGCTGGAAGCAGCATTCCAGGTGGGATCTCCCGAGAGCAGAGGGAGGAAGATTCACCGTACATCAAAGACATGAATAAATAAAGCTCCCACATTTTCCTCACATTGTTCACTCCAAGCCCTTCCATTTCTCGGAACACACATCCTCGTCAGCTCCAAACGTTTTGGGTTTTTTTTTTCACTAAATGTGAATCATCCCTAGGATAATATTTGTTAACTTCCCATAATTCAGGATGGGTTTACGTTCCATCTGTAGCACATTTGCCATGGCCTTATTCCCCGGTTAAGGAATCGCTGACCTAGAAAACTCTCATTGAAGAAGGAGAGAAAACTAAGGAACTTCAGGAAATTTTCATAGCATCTGGGGATGGAGTCAAAACACCTTTTTCAAACTCACAATTCCAAGGTCTCGTTGCGTTATCTTTTCGGCCTCCATCCATCCCTGCTGTTAAGCAGAATATTAAAGCAAATCTTGGTATATCCCAAGGTACAGTGAGATACAGGCAGGGGGAGGTAATAAACTGCAAATTCCTCCGTTTTAAGTGGAATTATAATCTCTAAGAATAATTCAGGCATTCTATCCAAGTGATAAAAAGCCTGTGGATGCAAGGGAGAAAAGCCACACTGGGTGCACATCAAGCAGCAAAAGCTTTACTAGGTACATTTATTATCACACTGTGTCAAGATTTCATCAAACATTTGCCCCCAAAAATGCAGTTAGTGGTAGCTCATTGGAGACTCCAGAATATTTATTCTCCTAGACAAAGCCATTGTCTTTAAAGTTAAAATAATATAAGCTCAGAATATACTAATTATAATCTGATATGTACCAAATTCCTTAGGATTTCCTCTAGGAATTCCTCATCAAGCCTTCATCCCTGTATGGATCCCTCCAAAAAGAATTCCTCATTTACAAACCCTTCAATGACCAAAAAGCCACGACACTTTTACAAGTGACCTGATTGTCAGCCACCCCCAGAAGTTCATCATCTCCTGTGGAAAACGAGGATTTTTTGGAGCATCAGGAATCCAAGAGCTGCCCTGCCATGAGGTGACTCCATCCAGGACAGGTGCTGGCAGAGATAACTCTTATTTTATTTAACCAGAAGCTGATAAGGACCTTACCAGAGAAGTTTGGGTTCCTATAGCATTTTTTTTTTCCCTGATAAAAATTCCTAAAATGGTTTTAATGAGGCAGGTTGCAGGAAGGAAATGAGGACAAATTAAAAGAATAAAAAGGCTTTTAAATCCTGACCTTATAACCCTCCAAAGAGCACTCAGGATCGCCCCGTCCAAGGTATCCAGGAAATAAAAAAGGCAAGAAAACCTTTATTGTCCCACTGAAGTTCACACTCCCAAGAATAGCTTGGGATGGATGGAAAGATTCCAAAACAAAGCCATTTTTCCAGCAGATCTTTTCTTTACTTTTGTAATAATAATGCTGAGCTGGTGTATTCCATGAAATGAAGTTGCTGTTGCTTTTTAGGAAAGATTGCTGTAAAAAGGGAATTTTTGCTACAGTGCTGCTCCTGTTCCCAGGCTGTAAAACAGCTCCACAAGAGGATCCTGAGTGTGCTCTGACACATTCCAGGGGCTGCCCAGGGAGCTCTGCAGTGCCCATCCCTGCAGGGTGGTGTCCCAGGAAGGGCTGGAGGTGGCACTCAGTGCTCGGAGGGGACAAGGTGGGGACAGGACACAGCTTGGACTCAAAGATCTTGCAGGGCTTTCCCAAATGAATCTGTGATTTCTCATTCCCCAAATGAATCTGTGATTCTCTGATCCAGCAGCCAAGGCCTGGAAGTCTCCCTTTTTTGCTCAGACATTTTTGTTCAGAAATATTTCCTGGACAGTCAACCCGAAGCAACTCAGGGAAAAAGAGAAATTTGGCTTCAGGAAAAGTGCCATGGAATGCCAAAAGGGGATGGAGGGGGGAAGACAAGCACCAAACATCAGAGCAGCTCCAGAATTCTGTGCCTGAGGAACCTCAGCTACTCCTGGAAGTGAGCAGTGCCACGTTGTTGAGCACAAGACAAGTGTCTAGCCATGAAAAACCCACACAGAAAGCAAGCAGGATGGACAGAGTTCACTCAAAAACGACTCAAAGGGATTAAGGAAACGAAGAAAGAAAATCATCAGACAAGCTGCAAGTCACCAGAGATACAGCATTTATGAGTCAGGATTTTATTCACCACTGAACACCTCCAAAGACAACCATTGTAATTCACACTCTCAATAAACTTATATATAAATATTAACAAAATTATGTTAATTAAACTCATAATAAAGTTATGCTTGTTATCATTTAAGGATTCCAAAGATGTTGTCAATCCCATTTGGCATGGTGAAAGCAGGCCTTGCTGGCTACCTCCCGTGCTCCTGCCCTCAGTCCACCCAAAAAATCAGAGAAGCAAAAGGGATTTCACTGCTTTTTTCCTGCTATAAAGAGCAAATGCATTGCTCAATTTCCCAGTTTTATTTGAAGTCACTTTGGATTGTTAAAATATGGCTGGACATTCAAATGGATGGATTCAGATATTAAAGCATGAGCACTTCTGTCTCCTTTCCCAACTAACAGGGAAATAATAATCCACAAGATTTGAATAGTTGGGGTTAAAATATTGTGTTATCTGAATAAATGGATGTAAACCTAATTCAGAGGACAAGCAGAAATGGAATTTCCAAAAGAGTCTGGGTTGGTTTTTAACATTACTGGCCCAGCTGGTGGTTGTGTGGAATAGAAACATTTTTTATGTCTCCTTTGTAGAGCAGGAAGAAGAAAACCAAGGATCTTCACAATTCAGCATCTGGTATCAGTAGGTTCTGCTCACAGCTTATACAATGAAAATACTTTTTCTTAGAAGTTAACTTTGGGAACTTCAATTCATCTTTCAGTTTGTCCAAAAAGGAAAAACACGTTTTGTGTGTGCACGTGTGTCTTAAGGCAATAGAGAATTCAAGTGAAAATTCAGAAGTGAATGAGACAGAGATGAAACCTGTAACGATGTATTGGTTTGTGGTAACGTTTTGGGAGGAATGCACAGAAAATTTAAAAACTTGGGGGTTCTTAAGAGGTTTTAGTGTTTAAAATGGGGATTTTTTTCCCGTTGGGGAAAAGAAAGGAGAAAGAACAAGCAACTGAACAAATTAAAGTAAGAGAGGCGCTGGCAATGACCTGGGAGAAAAAGGGCACAAGCAGAAGTTAGGGAATTGTTAAAAAGGTGAGGAAAACTCAAGGAGGAGCAGAAGGGAAAAGAGAACAAGAAGAGAAGGATCAGGAGAGCTGGAGCCAGAACTCATTCCTGAATTAAGGCTGTGCTGGGAGTGCACACACAGGGCAGCACCGAGAGGGAATGGAGCACGGAGCTCGGGGGTTTGAGGCAGCAAAAAATCAGAGAGGAAGAGCGAGGAGGGGACAGAGAGGATGATTTCCCACAGGAGGAGTGGCAGGAATTCCTGGGAATGGTGTTCTCCATGAAGTGTCAGTGCTATCAGGGGCAGTTACCCAAGGCCACCCACACAGGCCATTCCATGATCCCTGTTCCTGCAGTGGAACCCGATTCCCACCCACACAGTAAAAATATCAAATTATTTATTTCTCCACCTCACTCTGCAAGCCTGATTCACCAGCACAAAGCAGGTGGGAGCAGGCAGCCCCAAGGGAGGGAAGGGGGAGCTGCTCAAGGGGTCACTGCCTTCAAAGAACCCCTGGTTGTACTCTTTGCCTCAGAACAACTCTTCCAAAAAATTTCCCTCCAAGTGCTTCCATGATCTACACCCTGTGCAGGAACTTCCCATCAGTTTGCCAACACTTGGAACAGCAGCAGGTTAATGCTGGCCCTCACCCCTCATAGATGAAACACAACACCAAAACTTTCTTTTCATCTTTATGCTTCTTTTGGATCAGTTATTTCAAACTGGGCATAGGTACAGGTTTGGGGAGAGCAAGGTCATTTTCACCAGTCCCAAAGATCTGGGGGGGTGAAAGGAAAAAGGGAGAGAAAATCGAAGTTGCTTGTGCTTTTCTCTGAATATCCTGTGTTGTTGTGCTGCCCTTCAGCACCATCTCAGCACTGGAATTATCTACCAGCCTATGGCTGGCCTTATCTCACTCTAGAAGACTGATCTGGAAGAAAAAGAGAGAATGATTTCCCCCAAATTTCCCCCAAATTTAAGAGGTGTAGCCACAAAAGACCAACAATTCCAATCTTTATTCCCCAGCTCCAGTTACTCTGCTTCCCTCCACTGCCAGCAGTGTCTCAGGACTCTGTCACAAGTTTGACCAGCTGAAACCAGAACACATTCAAGAGTTTTATTTAAGACTTTTACCCAATTCTCCCTCTAAAACCCAAGCAAACTCAAGCACAGAAAAAGGTGGATCACACACCCAGAGGACAATGGCACAGGAAAAGTCTCTGTTCCCCAAACTGGTCACTCCTTAAGGCTCAGAACTCAGCCCTGCCAGAAAGGTTGGAGCTTCTGGACAGGTAAGAGGGAGCTGTGGATGTCCCATCCCTGAAAGTGTCCAAGGCCAGGATGGATGGGACATGAAACAACCTGGGAAGGTGTCCCTGACCAGGACAGGGGGTTGGAAAGAATCAATCTTTAAGGTCCCTTCCAACCCAAAGCATTCCAGGATTTCATGTTCCAATCACACAAAGTGAGCAAACCCCCTAAATGCCTCCTTCCCCTTCCATATGAAAGAAGTTGTATCAATGTCATATCCATTGACATTCCTGTTTATTCATTGCACAGATGCTTCTCGTGTGCACCAGGAAAACAACCTACCCAGTTAAAGCAGCTAACCCCAAATGATACCACTTCCTGAAATACCCCATCACTTCTCCCAAAATTGAGGTATGCAGATCAAATGGGATAAAAGATTGCAAATTAAAAATCAGCACTTTTTTTTTTTTTTTTTTAAGACAAACTCTGTTTGGAAAAAAAAACGAGTTCAAACCCTAATTCCCCCAAATTTCCAAGCAAATCCTAAATTCCTTGAGCAGACCTCTATGTGGATGTGCTGAGTCACTCTCCAACCTTAAGAGGCTGCTTCTCCAAGTTACAGAGCACTCAGAATCCAAACTCCTGCAAATGCAAAGAGCATGAGCCACAGAAACCCTCCAGCTCCGCTCCGCCTGCTGCGTCACACGGTGACTTTGGGCACTCAGGGGTGACCAAGGGAAAACACAGGCTGGATGTAAGGAAAAGGGGGTTGTGGGAAGAGTGATGAAGCACTGGAATGTTCTGCCTGGGGAGGTGGTGGGGTCACTGTCCCTGGGTGTGGCACTCTGTGCCAGGGTCCAGCTGAGGTGTGAGGGCGTGGGTTGGACTCCATGATATTGAAGGTCTCTTCTATCTTGGGATTCTGTCACTTTGAGGTGTCACCAGGTGGCTTTGGGCACTCACCGGGTGACTCCAGCTTGTCATTTCACCTTTTGGCTCTCACCCCCTTGCTGGAGAGCAGCTCAGGGAGTTCTTTATAGAAAGCACACAAAGCTCTACAAGATGCCAAAAAAATCCCTGAATTCCCTCCCATCATGCCAAAACTCAGTGCCTTAGGTCAGGCTGGCAATAGGATACAGAAAGTTTGGGTGGATGGGCTTTTTCTGGAAAACTTTTCCATGGGATGCTGGAAAAATCCATTAGAATTTACTTGATTCAGATCCTAAAATGTGCCATGAGAAAGTCCCAAACCTAAAACCAAGTTCAGGGTCTCCATAGCGATCAATTACTAACTTCCACTTTAAAAAAAAGAAATTTATGTATTTACTACACGATAAAAGATAGTTCAAACCACCAAAAGCAAGAGGTAATTCTCCCATTTTTGTCAGTGCTTGACTTAGCTTGGGAATTTTCATGGAAATAATGAAGAAAGTCAAGTGTAACTCCACAGAGAACAGTCAAGACTGAAATGCTGGGAGGAAAACCATGCTTCCAACCTATGGAATATCATCCAGACCTGTTTTCTCAAGTACAGAAAGAAGTTTATGCATTGGGCACTGCATTCTTTTGTTTTATACACACAAAAATCGTGCAAAGATGAAAATTAAGATTTGTTTTTTAAAGCAGCAATGGTCCAGAGGAAGAAAATAACAGCAAAGCAGTTAAAGAAACCTGTATCAGAAAATACCAAGGGACTTTTTATTCTAACATGGAAGTCTGAACATTAAATTCTTCATGCCACATTTGAAGTCCTGTATAGAAATAATCACGTGTTCTCACATTTCAATGAAATTAGGGAAGAACTACCAGACTCAAAATCTTAAATGAATGAGGCCAACACTTGCAAAATACTGGGTTACACTGTGTAGGCCTAGGATTATACTTCTGAGGTAGAAAAAAATAGTGATAAATATTTAAAAAATGAGGAATGACATAAGGAAGGTCAGTTAAGTCCCCCCTCTCCCTTAGCAGACTTTGGAAATACACATTAAAGGACAGCAAATATAAGCTGAGGAAATCTTTGTCACACACACACAAAAAATTATTGGCTGATCTCAATCACAATTTAAAAAATAAACTAAATTAAGAACTGGAAGTTATTACACCAGACAGAAAAGGGGGAATAAAAGAAAGGAAAAAAAACCCCAAACAAACCACCCCAAGAGAGAAAACCTCCTGTGCATCAGAATGTGAGCCTGCCACGAACTCCTACGTGGTCTTTCCTTTATTTTCAGATTTTTTTCAAAGCATTTGGAGCTGGCTGTGGAATGGAAGGCCCAGCCCCTGCCCTGCCAATCCCACACAATCAGAGCCCAGAGGTCACTGCTCATCCCCCCTTTGGTGTTTCCAACTCAAAGCACCACGGCCGGAGCCCTCGGAAAAACGTCACTTTGTCCCACCCCAAACACGGGGCTCCTCGGGCCCGTGCCACTCCATCTTTTACATTTCACTTCATCCTAAGAGCAGCTAAACTGAAACAGGTTTGGAAATCAAGCTCTTCAATTGAAGTGGCATTTTCATTGGTTTTGCAGGAGGGGGGGATTTCAAGATGCAACACCGTTACCTTGTGAACTGTAAGGAGAATTTGTTTTCTCATTTCTTGAAATAATTGGGTGTCGATTAAGAACATCCAGCAGAAAACTAGAATTAAATACTTGCTTTATGCAGGTGTAATACAACCATTATACAATAGTTACACAACTCTTTTCTTTTGCATAACAAGAAGAGGAAAAAAGGGGAGTTTTTAAAGCAGGCTAAAGAAGAGAGAACTTGATAACACCACGACTTGGCCAACTGGTTTTCTTTGCTTTATTGGCTTCTGTAATAAATTAAATGGAAATATTCTAACAAAAACTTGGGTTTGGGTTTACTGCCTGGCAGTAATCAAGTAAACGAGCACTGGGTAGAACCTTCAAACTCACTTTTAAAAATCTGTGTCCAATTTGAATGGTTCTGTAGAGGAGAAAAGCATGCCCATCCCATGGAGCAAAGTCCTCTGGAGTCCAGGATGAGTCCCAAAGAAGTCAGAATTGTCAACAAGCACCCAGGAAGGCAGTGCAGAGCCTGGGCTCCAGCTGGCTCCACCTATGCTCCTGCATTTCTCAGGGTTTCAACGCTGAGCTCATAAAGTTTTAAAATGTCCATGCTGTGAACATGACTCTGGTTAATTTAACTCCACAGAGGTACATAAATGAATGTTGTGATGGGTCAGAGACTGCAAGGCTCACACGGACACTGCACTGCAATCCTGGAAAACACAGCTGAGAACATCCCCGCAACAATCCTGCAAGGACAAAGGATCAACCTTGCTGAAGGGCCAGAGAAATGATTTCCATTCACACCTCTAGATTAGGAGTTTTAGACCTTCCATCATTCAGCTTTTGTACAGCAGACTATCAAATTACAATAATTACCATAACTCACAGCCTTTTTATTTACAGAAGAAAACCCAAACCACAAACACATGGATTTCCCCAAGGCTGTCCTAGAAATTCTGTAGAGCAGCACGTGAGGAATGGACAGGGACCTCCATGTCAGGAAATCTGACACAGAAAGAAATAATACTTTATGTTGTAAATATAAACCAGAAAGGCTTCTGATTAATACAACAAAAACTCAGGCAATTCTTAATTGTCCTTATAAAAACTTTACCTGTGTAACAGTCTCTTACACCCTTTTCACTCAGATTTCAGCTGACCCATTTGTGATGCTGTCTCTAGCAGAGATAATTCACAAAAGACATTCACTTCGAATTTAAGCTTTTTAAGTTTATAATTAAGCTTTATAATTAATAAATACATGCTAAGCTTAAAAATAATAAAGCACCACAGGAAGTTTGAGGAGCTACAGGAGTCACTCCAAGTGAAGCTGTAGTAAGTGGGTAGTTGCAGGATAGTTACTACTACCCAGAGTTGCACCTACTGCTGTCTCTGATTTTGGGGCAAAGAGCCAGGAGAGTTTAGAGCCTTTGGTTAGAGCTTGTTTAAAAGTTTCAAAACTCTGTCAGGGACAGAGACAGCACAAGACAGGGAGCTGTGTGGGGCTGACACAGAGGAGGGGTGACACCCAGAGGTGCTGCTGGAACTCCCTGAACCTCAGGGAGCTCAACGGGGCCAAGAGCCAAGGTGCTGCACCTGGGATGGGAAATGGCAAACACCAACCAGGCTGGATGGGGAATGGATGGAGAACAGCCCTGGGGAGGAGGATTGGCAGTGTTGGTTGGTGAGGAGCTCCAAGTGTTCTTAGCCCAGACCCTGGGCTGGGAAAGGAGGAATTCTGCCCCCTCAGGTGAGCCCCCACCTGCAGAGCTGCCCCAGCCCTGGTCCCAGCACAGGGAGGAGCTGGAGCTGCTGCAGAGAGCCCAGAGGAGGCAGCAGGATGAGCAGAGGATGGAGCAGCTCTGCTGGCAGGAAAGGCTGGCACAGCTGGCATTGTTCAGCTGCACAGGAGAAGCTTTGGGCTGAGCTCAGGGTGGCCTTGCAGGGCCTGAAGGAGCCCCAGGAAAGCTGGAGAGAGACAATTCCCAAGGGATGCAGGCACAGGACACAGGGAATGGCTTCAAAGTAGGATTTGATGGGATTTGGGGCAGGAATTGTTCCCTGGGAGGGGCTGTTCTGGAATTCCCAGAGCAGCTGTGGCTGTCCCTGGATCCCTGGCAGTGTCCCAGGCCAGGTTGGATTTTTTTCTTGGACCAACCTGGATTAGTGGGAGGTGTCCCTGCCCATGGCAAGGGCGGCACTGGATGGGGTTTAAGGCCCCGTCCAACCCAAACCATCCTGAGATTCCATGAAAAATCTGATTTTACTGGGAAGACAGAGACCCACAGGAGCAATCACACACACATCCAGCATTTGCAGGAACGCTCCTTTTCCTGCACAGGGCCTGCCATAACAATCCCAGTTTCTGAAGGCACACTCTGACATTGCCAGAAAGTCACCCCGAGTACAAGAGCACAGAATTCTAAGCTTAGGAACATCTGATGCTGGTGAAAAATGTGCATTAAGCTGTTATTCCACAACACAGACCCAGAGTTTGTCGTATTTACGAGTAACTTCTGCAGAAATGAAAACTCCCAAGATCTTGTAACATTAACAAAGAAATCAACGTATTTCAAACACTAACTCTGGGCGTTACATTAATGCCCAATTACCCCCAAGTTGGAAAGAATAACAATAAAGAAGCCAGAATCAGCCATGATCCTGGCAAGTTCCTGAGCTTCCAGTATCAATCAGATTTTGAAAGAGTGTATGGAAGCTGATTTGTCTGCCCCACACACCCCCACCCCTCTATGTAATTAATGCATAAGCCCTGTAAAAAGTGCATTTAAAAAGAGGAATATATGTGATGATCCAGCTGTAGTTACAAGCAGACGGGGCAGAGATGAGTGTGAGGGAACTCACAGTGACCAGGAAAACACAGAACTGAGGAAGTACCAACACATTCACTTCCCTGAGAGTATTTCTCTCCTCTTTTAACCCCTTCCTTGAGTTTTCACTCAAACTGATCCCAGGGGCACGAAACTGCTCCCTGTATCAAGGAGATGCTGGATGTTCCAACAGGACCACAATAAATGAGTTATCAGCAATTTCTGGAGTTCAAAGGAGCACAAATCATGAGCTGAACACATGCAGGGAAAGGGGATTTTGGAATGAAATGTGTTTGCAGTCAAGAAACCACAAAACCAGTCAACAACAGGTTTTTGAGACACATTTAAGTTTCACTGGCAAGTTCAATTTAATCATTAAAATTATTTACTTATACTTTTGTGAACTAGTCATCCTACTAATTTGATTTTTTTTTCCCAGTAACTCAACAAAATTCAGTCTAATTTTTTCCCTTTATTCGTTGAAGGAATGACTCTGCCATCAGAAATCAATTTGTACATTTCCATCCCTATCTTATTTCACCATCCAAACAGTTACTAAAAAGAAAGAGGAAACTTTTCAGCACAAAGAGGTATTAATGTATTATTAACTATTCCTTTAACTGACTCACAACACAGTCTATTTTTATTTGCCTCTGGGGGAAAAGAAAAAGGGAGGGGGGGGAAAAAAGAGTACTAGGAGGCTTTGGAACTTTATGTAACATCAGTTGAAAGCTTGGTTTCTCACAGCTGGAACCAAACTGACACTTAATGGAGTTAATTTTATTTTACTTTCATTTATTGTTTCACTTTCAGGTACTTGGTGCTACCCGGACCCTGGAAACTTTGCATGGAGAATGTTTACAAATAGGTGTCAGCTCGTGGTGTTTCAGTTATAGAACTCTTTCTCTGCTTTTCTGAAAAAAAAAAGAATAAATTGAAATTGAGCTGGAATTGAACTGATTTTTAACAGGGGACTGAAGCAGCCCCAGAGTTTTCCCAGTGTATGGATGCAGGCAGAGCTGACTGGGAATTGTCTCCCAGATTTCCCTGGCCCTTCAGTGGGGATTCTCCCTGAAAATCATAAGGACAGGACACTGTGGAATAAAGGAGGAGATGAGAAAGCCAACACCTCTCAAAGGGAGCCATACCAAGGGTTAGGATAAACCAGAGCCCTGTTCTGAAGGAATGAAATCCACTGCTACCAGCAAAAGCAGTCCAGTTATTTTGCCAGTCATTCTGGGATAAATGAGAATCAAATGCAGAATTTTACCTTCCTTCCCCCAAAAAGATGGATAAAACAATGGATAAAATAATCAGTGCAATTTTATTGGAATATTGTGTCACCTAGAAGAGGCAGCACTGGAGAACTCCACATATGGAACGCGTCTTTGTGGAAGTAACAATTCCTAATTTTCCAAAGTTTCTCTGGTGTTTTCAGCCACCCAAAGACTACAGTTCCCACAAGCCTCCTCCTGAAGGATGCACGGAGGTGAGGAAGGAAAGGAAGAGCATTCCCCTTCTCCTGATTACTCCTTTCTCTCCTCAGAAGCTCACAAGAAAAGCAGTTCACTCAGAGAGGTTTTGGGTATTATTTCAAATAGTCTTAGAACAAAAAAGAACTCTCACTGCCTAAACATCAGAGTCTGAGCAGACAGAAAGTTATTACATAATTTTTGTGAAAATGTGTTTTCTTACCAACCTCTTAGCAAAGATGAAACTGTAAACTCAACAACTAATGGCTTGTACTCAGTTATAAAGACAAAAGCAGCAGTTCTCTGTAAATAATCCTATTCTACAACAACAGAGCTATTTACAAAAGGATTTCAGAAGTTATACAACTCCCATAATATAAAGATACCAGAAAGTTTGGTACTTCAACGTGGAGAACAGCTCTCCAAATGGCATTGAAAAGGACCATGGAAAGGTTAAACAGACACCAGGCTGCAATTCTCCCTAAAAACCACAAACTGTCACCACAACTTTCAACCTGCAGTCCCACAGCCGGGCTTAAAAACACCTGAAACCAGCAGGTTTGAAGAGGAATTCCCAAAAGATAATCTAATTATAGCAACAAAAAGTGCTTTTTTTTTTTGGTAGCAGTAGGTTTTACTCTTCAAATCCGCAGCCGTTTGAGCTCAGATGAAGCTGTGAAATGCCTGCACGGCAAATAAAGGCTCGGTTTTTGTGTGTTTATCCTTTTCACAAACCATCCGAGCAGGCGGTCCAGTTTCAAACGTGACTTTAAGAGGTGGCACAATGTAAGCAAGTCCGTGCTAATGAAATGTCACTCGCAAAGCTCCGCCAAGGCAGAGTTTTAGTTCTGTTACTTTGTTTAAACTCTCAAGCAGTTTGCAGAAGTCGCCGATGGCCATCAGGAGTTAATTCCCAGTGCGCACAACCCCACCCCGGGTTCCCAAATGGATCAATTCCCGGTGTTTCACACAAGGCAGGCAATCCTGCCCAGAAATCCGGCCTGAAAGGGAGAGCTCTTGGCGGCTAAAAGGTAAAATTATCCTTGTCACTGTCCAGCGGGGGGGAGGGGACACCAGTGACAAATCCTAAAGCCACCCCAGTATTGATGCAGGAACTGTAACACTCGCTGCTCCTGTAACCAAGCCTACCTGTGACCCTGGAAACAATATCAAACTCTTGACCTACTGCACTTCTGCCTCAAGAAAAGCCCTGCTCGTCCTTCAATTCCCAACAAGATGGATTTGCTTCGCCCAAGGAATATTCCAAAGCCATGAATTAAATTCAAGAAGCTCCATAAACCTGGACGGAATTTTTAATTCACAGCAGAAAATGTAAATTTAACACTTCACGCACGTATTCTACTTCAGACGGCAAATAAAAAGTCTAGTTCTAAATAATTCATGTAAGCCAAACACATGAAGCGTAGCCTACAAAAGTATCTATATATACACACCCCAAATATATATAGATAATAGTTAACAAATACCAGCTCAGAGTTCTTTTCAGTGTTATTATTCTAATTCTATAAAGTATAATTAATTTTCCAAAAATATCCAACCTACAGAGGTTGGGGGGAGGGCGGCGTGGAGAAAGAGAGAAACAAGTTTACCAAAACTTTTTAGGGCTACAGGCTATTCCAAGGAGGGAAGTTAAATTCTGCTTGGTTACAGGCAGAGAATGAAATACTACCAGAAACTAAATGTTTTGCTAATTTATCACCAGATAGCATCTCTGTGTTCTTCAACTTCACGCACCTTTCTTGAGGAGAAGGTAAGGAACTACCAAGAAGAAAATAAAAAAAGCTGTTGACTTGTGGAAATCCAGGCCCCATTAAACTCCATCCACCTCAGTGTGACTGCAAAAAGTTCACAGCACACTCTCATTCGGATTCGACCAGGATGGCTGTCAAAAACACGCCTGTCGATTTCTTTTGGAGTCACTCACTCTGTCTTTGTTGATTTTAAATAACAATAAATGTTTATTTCCCCCGATGGCTGTGGAGTAATAAGAGAACTAAGCAACAGCAGCAATCTAGAGACACGATCAAAGAACCCCTCCGTGGTCTTTGGACGGGCTAAACCCCAAAACTTCGAAGCCGGCTGAGATTCAGAAACACGCCAATTTCTGAATTTCCAATGCCAGGACTTTTCAATGCGATTTGTGATCCCGCGGGAGGGAACTCTGGCCACTCCAGAGGAGCACCCAGTGGATCCGAGAAGAGCTCCAATTCCTCCAGCAACACAAAGCTGAATCCCTAAAAGGCTGCGGCCAGCTACTAAAATCTGCAATCGGGGAAGCATTAAATGACGGAAAAGACCTCCGAGATCATCGAGTCCACGGCCACCTTGTCAACCAGACTATGGCACCCAGAGCCACGTCCAGCCTTTCCTCAAAGACCTCCAGGGACGGTGCCTTTACCACCTCCCTGGGGAGTGCCCGTGTGTCCCTGGCTGTCCCTGTGCCCGTGTGTCCCTGCGTGTCCCTGTGCCTATATTCCCAACGCTGCTCCCTCCTCCTCCCCACCCCCACCGAAGGGATGACAGGCACCTCGCTCAGGTAACTCCTTCCCCAGCTCCCTTCACCTTCCCCACCCTCCCCACCGGCCCCCTCACAGGTGCCGGGGCATCCCAATCCTCCCCTACAACAGGTGATGCTCCAAGTCCTGCCGCCCTGCACACGGCCAGCCCGGCCCGAGCCCTCGCACCCGCCCACCGCAGGGCGTTGCGCATAACACCGAGAGGCTCCGGGCGAGCTCCCTTCCTCCATCGCCGCTCCCAAGGCCCGGCAAGCCACAGCGGCGCTCCAAGGGGAAAAAGGCCGCGGGGCTGCGGAGGGGCGGGCGGGGATGGATCCCGGCCCTGCCGCCGCTCCCGCTCTAAGATGGCAGCGAAGCGCTGCGGGCCCGGGCGAGGCGGCCTCGGCTCGTCCCGCGGTGCGGCGTCTCACTCACCCGTGCGGCGGCGGCTTCTGCCGGGGCGAGGCCTCTCCCTCCGCGGGGCGTCCCGCCGCTCTTCCCCGGGGGCCTCGGCGGTGGCGGCGGCGCCTCCTCCTCCTCCCTCGGGCCGCGGGTCTGCCCGCGGTGGGAAGGGGAGCCCGGGCGGCCCGGCGGGTCCCCGGCCGGGCTCTGGCTGTTCGCTGCCCTCACAAAATGGCGCGCGGTCCAAACCTGCGCAGCGCCCGGCGGCGGCTCGGCCTCGCCTCGGCTCGGCTGCGATCGGCGGCCTGAGCCCCGGCCGGGAGCGCGGGGACAGCGGCGGGGGGAGCGGGGGGAGCGGGAGGAGCGGGAGGAGGAGGAGGAGGAGGAGGAGAAGGAGGAGGAGGAGGGGATGGGGGGAAGCGCAGCGCCGTACCGAGCCCCCGGGAACTCCTCGCTCCCTCCCTCCCTCCCTCCCCCGCCTGCCAGCCGCTACCTCCTCCCCCTCCCTCCCTCCCCGCCCGCTCCTCCTTCCCTCCCTCCCTTCTTCCTCACGAACCGGCTTCGCTTCCCGCACCGCCGCCGCCGCCGCCTCAAGCCCGGCCGCGCATCCCCGGCGGGACCCTCGGAGCGCACTTTTTTTGCGTCCCTTCTTTTCCTTTTCCTTTCGCGGCGGAGGTCGGAAGAAGGAGAAGAAGGAAAAAAAAAAAAACTTAAAAAAAAAGAATAACCCCCGATATTCCGGCGGAAGTGGAGTTCTTTGCTATTTTTTTTTCTTATTATTACTTTATTTTAATTTTTTAAAATTTAAAAAAAAAATTTTTAAAAAAAAACCCCAACAGACAAAATGGCGGCGGGGGCGAGCCTGTTGCCATGGCAACTGTCAATCACCCGCGGCCGGGCGGGAGACGGCGCTGACGTGGGGAAGGCAAGGGCGGGCCGCTCTCGCCATGGCAACGGCTCCTTTCCCCCCTCCTTCCTGAGCCATGCCCGCCCGCCCTCCGGCGTGTGACGGTGTCGGCGGCGCTGCGGGCCGGGATGGCCCCGGCGGGGCGGGGAAGGGGAGCGGCCGCCATTCCCGCTGAGGGGGGACCCGGCGGTGCCGGCCCCGGCCCGCAGGGGGAGCGGGGAGCGCCAGGCCGAGCCCGCCGGGACTTCCCGCCCGCCGCCTGTGGGGAAGGACGGGGCCGGGCACGGCCCCCTCGGCAACAGAGACATTGCCCAAAAAAAACCGTTCAAAAAACGCACTGCAAATGGCCTGGAGTTGGAGGCTCGACCTGCTGAGGGAAAGCTCCTCTCCCCTCCCCCTCGCAATTGCGTCCTTCTCGACCCGCTTAAAAATATCACTGCCTAAAAACCAGTTGGAAAATGCGCTAAAAGCCGTCCGGTGTGGGAGCCCCGACACGCTGGGGGAGTCGAGGGATTCTATAAGGGTTTCTTTTCCCCTCAGGATTGCACCCAGGGGTTTTTCTTGTCGCCTCAGAAAATCGGTGTATTCCTCAAGAACAAGTTGAAAAACGCACTAGAAGTCACCCGGTGTGGGAGCCTTGAGCTGCTGAGGGAAGGCTCCTTTCCCCTTGGAATTCTGTCCAGGGTTTTCTCTAATTCTCATCAAAAAAATACCCCCCAAAATGAGCTTAAAAATGCACTAAAAGTAGCTTGGTGTGGGAGCCTTGAGGTGCCGAGGGAATCGCAGAATAAAAGGCTCTTTTCCCTTTGGAATTGCATCCAGGGGTCTTCCTAATCCCCCTCAAAAAATCAATATATTTCTCAAAAAATGAGTTAAAATATGCACTATAAGTAGCCCAGTGTGGGAGCCTCGAGCTACTGAGGGAAGGCTCCTTTCCCTTCGGAATTGCCATATCGGTGCTTCCAGCCTAAATCTGTGACAGGGAGGGTTTTAATTTTTTTTAATTTTTTT